>CM024594.1:34424795-34664689 GCA_014182565.1 Eucalyptus marginata
CGGATCGACGGTCGACGTATGGATCGCCGATCGAGAGAGATCTCGCGAGTTTTTTCTTCCTTCTTTTTTTTCTTTTTTTTTTTTGGAGGAGCTTCTTCGTTTGGTCAGTTCTGTTATGGTTGCATTGCAGCGGATGAAGAAGCTCGGGAAGAGGGAGAGGGAGTGGGGTGACCGGCTGGGGAGGTCGCTCTTTCGGATAGGGTCGCGGGGAGAGAGGCGGGGAGGGACGGACACGTGTCGGTTGCCGGTACGGGGGTGGCGGGGGTTTCGTTAGGGTTACGAGGGGGTACCTTTTTATCAGGCCTCCTTCTTTTTTTCTTTTTTTTTTGTTTTGTTTTGGGCGGGGGAAGTCTACAGAGAGAGAGTGACGTGTTATCCATATCCATTGATTGGAGGTCCGAAGGGTAATATCCGGTGCGGGCGGGCGCATCGTGAGGTCGTACGGGATTTGCTGATCTGTAATCTGATCTGATCATGTCATCAAACGATGACCGAGTTTTAGGAAGGGTTACCTTAAAAAATCATAAATTGGTATACTTGTGACTAATTTACCTCAAACTATTTTTTTGACCTCCAAAAACCTCAAACTGGTATACCTTTGATAAATTTACCCCAGACTGATACACTTGTGACAAATTTACTCTCTGTTAATTTTTGTTAAATTTTACAGTCAAATTATTAAGTTAGCGGAGGGTATATTTATCACAAATTTACTTGTTTGAGGTTTTTTGCAGTCAAATAAATTAGTTTGGGGTAAATTTGTCATAAATGTACCAGTTTAGGGTATTTTATGGTTAGTCAGAGTAAATTTGTCACTGGTAATCTAAATTTATTATATGTGTACCAGTTTAGGTTTTTTTAGGATATTAACCCTTTTAGGAATTGGTGCAAGCCATGGGGTTCTAATTCTACCATGGTTTGCTTTGTCCATTTCATAAGCTTGATCTAATCTAATCATCTAGCGATGACCAATTTTTATCTAAACGCGTTTGGAAATCATTTTATTCTCGAAAATAATTTCTGATTATAAATAATCGTTTTTATTCTGTTTCCAAAAATAATTTTTAAGTATTTGAAGACATGTGGTAATTGTCCAAAATTTTTATTTTAGGAATATAATTGCGTTTGGTATCGTTCTCAAAATTTTTAATCCAAAATATTTTCTTTTAATTTTTTTAATAATTTAAATAATTTTTTTCTTCTTTTATTTTCTTTCTCTTCTTTTTCAACCTCAACCTTTGCTTGTTGCCGATCTTCAGATAACCGGCAACTGGCCAAAGGAGGGTCGACGACCTCACCAGAGGGTTGTTGACCCCTGACTACCTCATTAGAGGGTCGCCGACCCTCGACGAAGCAGCACCTCGTTGGCCGAGCCTCACCTAGCCAAGGCTTGGCCCAGCCTCGCCTGGCCAAGTGAGACTTACTTGTGGTTGGAGGAAGCCCAAGTGAGGCTCACAATGGTTGGACGAGCCTCTAGCAAAGCTCGTTGGATCTCACCCGACCAGTCATTGATGGATGATGAAAATGAAAGAAGAAGAAGAAGAAGGAAGAAGAACAAGAAGAACGAGAAGAGGAGAAAAGAAAAGGAATTTGGGTGCTTGATTTTGGAATTGTTTCCAAAACCAAAGAAAGAATATTTTTCTTACTCCTTAATTCTCTTCCAAATCTATTCCCGAAAATAGATTTATTTCCAAGAACAAAAAATTTACCAAATAATTTTTTATTCCAAATTTATTCTGAAAACAAAATAATAGAAATTGTTACTATTTTGCAAGTATTTGATTGATCGATCATACCGATATGAAATTCCGCGATAGCAAAAGCTGATTGCGCCAAACAAGAAGAAACCCTAAGTATTTGACAGAGCGATGTGACATCAAACGCCGTTAATAGACGTGTTTCTACGTTGTGAAATTCTAAACTCGGTCGGCGTTCATCTTGACAAAGACAATTGTCACGAGCATAAGCTAGAAATCAATGGTTGAAGGCCTTCATCGACGAGAGTTGATTACTTATCGAGGGAGAACCTGATATGAATTTGTGCAAAGATGCTGCTGCAGTATTTACATTATTCGAAATGCATACAGCTCGTTCCATGGTGTGGTTTGACCTGAATATATATGTCTAGAGAATCCTTCTCTAGGACCAACCATCTTTTGCTGGATTTAAGAGGAGCAGTAGTAGCACCGTGTCAATCTTGTGTTCCATCCAAGCGCGATAAAATGATGATCGGACACCATTGCCGCCCCGAAGATATGGCCCTTCCGCTCGAGCGAGGCATTGGCTTCCTTGGCATCATTATAGGAAGTCGTATGCAACGATCTAGTCTCGTGAAGACAACTGCATAAGCTCAAACCACTGCATAACCACGAGTCGTCAATAGTCAGCATCGCAGATGACAAACATCCATTGAACATCAATGGTCGTTAGGAAATTTACCTGTCTCGATAAATCGGCGAGAGTTCTGGGCAGCGCCTCAATGTTCCGCAGAAGAATGTAGTATGGGAAAGGAAAGGGATCCAGATACTTAGAAAATTTGATATTCCCACCCTGGAAGGTTGCTTCCTAAGTTACTTTCTCATGGAAGCGCCCGCCAGCGATGATCAGCACTAGCTGCTGCAAGGGGTTCTGTCCAGAAGGAAGACGGGCTTTGGCGACAGCAACGTCCAGCATCTTGTTTAAATGCTTCAACAGGTCAACAACTGGTTCGTCGACAATTGTGTTCTCTTGCTTGAACGTCAAACTGGAGACCATCTGCTCAAGGTAAAAGGATGGCAAATGCCGGTCGATGCAATGTGAAATAAGAGAGTGAGGACCGAAGCTTGTGCAGCACACGGTTATGGAATGTGCCTGTATGCAGTAAATAAGCTTTCTTTCTCTTTCAGACAAATAATAAGCAAAGAAGTTCCATATAGCAAAGCCAACCTTGATTCCAGCCTCCCTTGTGAAAGGCAGATCAAAATCATGCAGCAATCTTATGTTTCCCTTTTTTCCAAAACTCGCAACAGCCAGTAACCAAAGCTTCCATGGCTACATCTCCACAACCACTCTCTGACATGCTACGAGAATCATCAATAGCTATCACGGCTTGGCAATCACGTTTGTCCGGCCGCGTCCTCCTCAGCCATATTTTGTCCTTTCGGTAATGACTCGCTATGTATGGAATAACCTGATTTACAATCACGCAAATGGAATAAGAGGAAAGATTGCAAATCTGATTACTTTAGTTTGCAACTAACTAATCACAAATAGAATTTACCTTCTTCATGTTTATCCTTTTGCCAGTTTTATAGTCTCCTTGGAGCTTACTGACTAAAGTGGGTTCCATCACTAGTCGCAGTTGTTCAGCCAACTCCTGAGACAGTCTCGTAGTACGCAATTCATATCTCCTCCAAAGAGAGGCAGCATTTTCTCTTGCATCGCTGGAAATATCTTGGGAATCCGGGCCATTTTGCGGATTGTCAACACCAATAGACATTTCACTGAGCTGAAGAATGTCATCGCGCGTAGGTACTTTGTTGATACGAACCAAGTTCTCAGACAAATTCCCAGGATTACTTTCACGAGGATCCTGGCCATGAGGAGATCCTTCATTAGGGAACTTGTCCATGCCAGAGACCAATGAGGGCTCCTCAGATTTTTTCCTCCTGACTGAAGTAACATCATGTCTAGGCTCTTCCGAACACAGCATCTCAGTTTCCATCTCAGCAACTTCATCGGTACGGTCTACCGCTGAATTCTTTTCATTGACCATGTCGCCATCAATTTGTTGCTCAATCTGTTCAGCGGTTGCAGGTCCCAAAGCTTGCGCTGTCCCCTTCTCACCCTCAGAAACAAAAGCATACTCATCTGCATTTCCATCCTCCATCTCATCCTGTGCCTCCTTTTTGTCTTCTTGAATATCAACAGGAATTTTGGCTCTCTTTCCAACCTTCAAGTGCATCCCCTATGCTGCAATACGGATTTGGCCGTGGTCTTTGAAGAGGTGATGGTTCATCCAAAGGTAGCTGGTGTTTCAGTTGATCATCGCTCAATCAACCACCATCTGATGAATCAGCAACCACAATTTCAGGTTCAATACCAGAAGGTGAGTTTCTGCCAGGAGCTACTTCATTTTGAGTATTGCTGCTATTGGACCAGTTCATTTCTGGCCTTTCGTTCACTGAATCAGATGCTCCTAAGTCATGCCTCAGTTGTACTCCTGAATCTACCATAGGTACGTAATCATCATCATTCCTGGAACTTTCTTTACCTGGAAAGTCTTTCTCTGCTGTTAAATCCATTGCTTGATTATCTTCAGAGTCAGCATCTCCATCCTTTCGAGAAGTTTCAGTTGCTTGCTCAATTTCTGCCTCCTCCAGACTTTCATCCACAGCATCGGTTTTCTCTTGCTGATATTCGTTCTCCACTGGTTCATCTTGCTCTTCTTCACCTGCTTCTTCCATAGCATCAATATCCTTTACTTCATCATCAATCTGCATGCCCTCTTCAGAAGTTTGATTCAACTCATTGACCTCCAATCCAGAAGAATCCATATCCGCTTTTTCGTCATCCATATTTGTGTCCATATCCTCCACATCAGCAGCATCATTTGTTTCATCGGCATTATTACTGTGATCTTCATCCAGCACCATTGCACCTTCTTCCTTTGCTATGAGTTCCCTTTGGTTCTCATCTCTATCTCTGACTGAAGGTCCAGATTCATACTTCTCATTACCCTTTTCTGGGCTGTTATCATCATCCTTGTTCCAAAGTCTCTCATCAACAACCTCACTGTCATCCCCATTTTTTCCCATTGCAGATTCAAGTTCCTCACCATTGCTGTTATCATTTTTGTCCTCCGTGGAATCCTGACTCAAGCTAAACGTATCAGCTGCAAAATCCTGCTCCATTTCAATCCTGTCACAAAGCTGATTAGAGAACCCGCAACAAGTAGAAAGAGAGAAAGAAGGAAGATAGAAGGAATAGAGAGAAGGAGAACGTAAAAGAAAGAAAGAGAGAGAGGGTTGTAGTTTTCTGTAGTCACGAAACCCTACACCCGTTGTATTTATATTGAATATAAATTGTATATAACAATAATATCCTTATGTAAGTAAAAAGAAAATAAAACTCGATAATAAAGGAAACTTAATAAAGTAACTTAACACTCCCCCTCAAGCTGGAGCATATAGGTCACTCATGCCCAGCTTGGAACAACTAGCAACAAAAGCATCAGCAAACTGATCTCCAGAGGCAACGGTAGTAATAGTAGCAGCAGTAGCAACAATAGTAGTAGTAGCAGCAGCAGAATTAGCAGCAGCAGTAACAGCAATAGCAGCAGTAATGGTAGTAGTAGCAGCAGCAGAAGCAGCAGCAACGGTAATAGCAGTAGCAGCAGAAGCAGCAGCAACGATAGTAATAGCAACGGTAGTAGTAGTAACAACAGCATCAATAGTAGCAGTAACGGTAGTAGTAGTAGTAGCATCAATAGTAGCAGCAACGGTAGTAGCAGCAGCAGAAGCAGCAATAGTAGCAGCAACGGTAGTAGTAGTAACAGCAGCAAAAGTAGCAGCAACAGTAGTAGCAGTAGCAGCAATAACGGTAGTAGTAGTAGCAGTAGCAGTAACGGTAGCAGCAGCAGCAACGGCAATAATAGCAGCAACGGTAGTAATAGTAGCAGCAACAGTAGCAGAAGTCATAGTAATATCACTCATGACAATAATCTCAATATAAATATATGTACCATGCTGTATAGAATAAGATATCTGACCAAAAATCTCGATGCAAATAATTATATGCTTGACGGATACCCAACAAGACCAATCAACCATAATCAATAAAGTACTCCGATTCTTGAATCTGGGCGATTAGTAAGTGTTGTAATCCATGTTCACAAACCGAACCTGATGAATTTGATATCTTCCGATCTCATATGTATCAAGACTCGAAGAGAAAACAGATAAAAATTACAGCTTTAAGTGGCTGTGCACCAAACCCTAGGGGACTCTCAAACCAGCAATAGGATCAAGTAATCAGGTAGTTAGACTTGCTCTGATACCATGTCACAAAGCTGATTAGAGAACCCGCAGCAAGTAGAAAGAGAGAAAGAAGGAAGATAGAAGGAATAGAGAGAAGGAGAACGTAAAAGAAAGAAAGAGAGAGAGGGTTGTAGTTTTTTACGTAGTCACATAAACCCTACACCCGTTGTATTTATATTGAATATAAATTGTATATAACAATAATATCCTTATGTAAGTAAAAGAGAAAATAAAACTCTGATAATAAAGGAAACTTAATAAAGTAATTTAACAAATCCCTTTCTCATCCTTGTTTGGGACTTCTGTGGAGGCATTTTGTTCTTCTCCTGGCTGTGAGAATAAAAACAAAAAGGTATTAAATAATACAAATTGATACAAGGCGTGAAAGGGGGGTGGTCAAGGGCTGTATCTTTTACCTTTGCAGAATCTCCAAAAAGCTGATCCTCATCAATTATTTGATCACTCACATCATTGATTCCTTCCCCCTCACCCATACCCATTCCTCTATCATTCTGAGATGTGGCATGGCCACTCTCATCCACCTGATCTTCGGGAGATGTGCCAAATCCTCTTGAGTATAACAGAGCTAGATCTTTAGCAAGTGTATAAGTCATCAAAGAAATCTGTAAGCAAGTCAGATAGGTTACCTTCGGAATAGATGGAAAGACTACTCTATATAGTAGCAGTTATCATCAAGTGGAACCATACATCTGCAACTAAACAAAACTTAATGTTCTGTTCACAATCAAAAGATCTCTCAGAAGAGCATTCCCGAAATCCCAAAGTACGTTCAACATTGTGCGCAATTTGTTAAAATACAACCCAATTTGCAAAGACAGCCCCGCATTTTCTTGACCAGGGAAATTAATTAATTTTTCCTGTAAATTCAGAAGATGAGAACGGGTTATGATCTCCTCAAGTAATTTTTTACACGGAGGAAATACAGTGTCCACATACCGCCAGACAAATTGCTTTAAAAGTTTCGTCATATAATGGCCCTATGTTTAAATCTGTTGCATAAGCTTTGAACAGAGTTTTCCATGAGGTGATATTCTGCTGTGATTCTTTAGAAAGATCATAACCATCATGGACCGAGGTAAGTTTGTGCAACACGTGCATAACATGTTCATATGCCACTGTTAAGGCCCCACGAAATTCCGCTTCGAGCTCAGGGTAGAGTGAAGATGTCGACTCCATTCTCACTCCTAAGGCGAATCTGAACTGTTCCTGCATCTGTTTCCCCTGATAATAATAAAAAAAAAAGTACATTGCCATTGTAAAAATTCTGCAGTCCTACTAGAAATAGTTCAAAATTTATTACCAAATCCATGGAGGACGGTATCCATGTCAATCTATAAACTAGTGACAGAAGTGGTCAAACTCAAATGAATATAAAAAAAAAAAGCACCACAGTGTATACACCCTTTCCTTTACAATCCAAAGAAGGCGAGCAGATTAACATAGAGAAGGCTCTTCAACATTTGCTTATCTCAAAGTTCCGCAAATAGAAAACAAGCCGATCCATCCAAAGGGCTCTTAAAAACAAGTTCTACACAATTCAAGCTTATTTGAATATCAGTCTGATGTATCTTGAAATCATTAGCATATCACAGTTTACCCCAACTTTTATGCTGTAGATGAAAAGTCGATCACTTCACATATTCCATTGAAAAATCAATCATGGTGCAGACCGCCAACATACTATGAAGACAACAATCATTTCATTCATCCACATTTTCATCACAATACGTCACAATTTATCCCATTTGTCATTGGAGTTACTTATTTTAAATTCATCTCTGTAGTTTACTTCAAAATTTGGTACTTAAATATACATTACACATCACAAGTCAACTCCAATCATAGGCCATACATATATTACAATCAAGCCAACTGGCTTAATTTCCAACACTTTATTATAGTCAGTCAGGATGCGGTCCTGCTATTTTGACAGGTCTGGATGATGACAAAACCAAAGCTCTGATACAAGTGGCATTTCCTTCTCCATTATCTCAAAGTTACATTCATCCTTATATCTTACAAAGTCAGGCATAGAATATGCTCGAAATATTAATATAGAGTAAATATGCTTAAGCAAGGAAAGAAATAAAAACTTATATATTATTAAGAAGTCTAGAAAAGCAGAAATACCTGCTTGAGTATGTAATCCAAATAACCAAGCACTATGAACCTGACAGAGCTTCCACCACGACTTTGATTGCGAAATGAAATGAGATGCTCCTCAAACTCCTTTAGCACCTCAAAATTCTGGAATACCAGCCTTTCCTCATCTGTTGAAATTACAAGAGCATCCAAGGATCCACTGACTATGTTTATGGCTCCATCACGACTGAGAAGATTATAATCCAATGCTTCCTGTAATTAAGTTCACGTGAATCTCCAGACTAGAATAGCTACAGTTCTAAAATAAAAGTATTGAGCACATTGAAAGAAAAAAGAGCACCTTTGATTTGTGGATGACCGGAATGAACCTCTCAAGAAAGGTTTGAATTTCATTTGCAGCTGCACAAACACTTTGACAGTTATTCAGATGAGTGTTCTGCACCTTTTTTAGCAACAGCAAACCATCATGTAACATGGCCCACAAGCTGTCAAATAGTTGCTGCACATACAAAAGAGATACGTTAGACCTCATTTCTAATATGTCAGCATCGAGCAATGATATAGAGTGAAAGACACAGCCAACCTTTTGTCGCCACAAGCATTCCAATGTGGCATGCTGATTCCTAGCAATGGTGCACTCCAGAGATGAATCGGAATTTACATGTTCAAGAGTAGATACACATCTATGCAAGCACTTCAAATGATGAGCTAAATCATATATCGCATCCCGCTGCTCTTCCTGAATGACTATTAGATGGGACACAAAAGAGAACGATCGAGTGACCTACGAAAGGTGAACGGATGTATTATAAGAGAGGTAGTTTGACTTGTAGAAGATGCCTTAACAATAAACAGGACCAAATTGACAGCAAGGATAAGCTATGCAAACTATCAAGGTCTGCCAAATAGTTAACCATTGCGCTCATGGGTAGCTGTGGTCATGAGATAATTGGTTCACCTTTTTATCTTTCTTATAGGGTATATAACTTAATATGATATTTGTGAAGATGAGCAAAAGAAATTTCATTAGGTGGTCACAAAACTGATCACAGCATGTTTTAACTGGACTATTTTGTAGTTGTTCCAATGGAGGTGGTGCCCGGCACAGGTGAGGTGTAGTCTTCCATTTCCTGTCTTTACCTACCTGATCAAGAGTGAAATCTTTGTGGAAGTTCCATCGAATATGCTGTAGAAGCTGCATTGATGCAATGCTCTTGAAGTAGTATTCGTTGGCTATCTTCCATTCACTTTCCAACGTGTCAATTGGAATGCCTTGAGAAAAAACAGGAGAAGAAACATCCACAACCTTTGATGACAGTCTACAACATGTTGACAGCAGATGCCCCATTATATGTGACGACCGATGCAACCAGCCAGAGTCAAGTTGATCCTGTTTATCATATGACAATCTATCAACAATCGAGACTAAAAGAATAGGAAAGAGGGAAAAGAAAAAAAAAAGAACATGGACTTTCGGTCATTAGAACCTCCATCAATGTTGACATGTGCCTTGATAAGCCTGAGCTTTCTAAATACTTTAGGAGATCAGCCATAGCCCTTCTCTTTCGTATATTTTTAGTCACATCTTTCCACAGATTGCCACAATCCAGTACAGCCCTAGACACATCTTCAAGAGTTGACCAAAGTTCCTTCCATTCTTCCTCATATAAAACCATCCAAGTAGCTGAACACTTCCTGATATTGTTAGCCTCTGCACAAGTTACGAAGCCTCAAATCCCAGATATGTCACAACAACAGAATTGAAGAACTCCTACATTATGAACAAAAAGTAACCTTCAGAATGCTTAAAGAGTGACAACAGCTTGACAGATTCAGGAGTCATCCCAGTGTTCAAATTCTCTGAAACATCACATACTTTCACCCTCCAATTTGTGTACCAGACAAATCTACATGAGAAATTAACGAATCAGTATTCATATAGGGTTGTTGAGCTTATGAAGCACTTGGGATTGCAGACACAAACCACCCGAGAAGAGAAAGCTAATATAGCAAGTTTAGCCAACATGGTGAATGATAAGTATGCTCATGTAACGCAGACTGCCTCTGCCAAACATAGAATACTACATGGAACTGGTTCTTTCAGATTAAATTTTTCTTCAGGTAAAAGTGGTAAAAAATAGTCTAACCGGTCTTTGTTGTCAACAGCTGTCAGATCAAAAGCAGCGTTCAACATCCCTTTGTTGTCATCTGGAAAAACATGTAAAAATTTTGGAGAACAAAGAGACTGAGCATCTATTCCACTTTGTGCTGTTTTTTGGTTCAGAATGGATTTCACAGATTGCTGCAGTACATCCTGGAACATACATAAAATGAAAATTTTAGGTGTTAGTCAGTTAATCACGATGTTTTTGGCCTGGAACATATATAAAATGGAAATCCAGAGGTTAGTGATTTAATCACAGTGGTTTTGGAAAGTCCTTGCATCCAAGATATCGACAGATAAAATTTTACTCTTATCATGCTTCCCCCCAATGACAGATTAAATCTAGGTAACGTGATATAAAAAGAAAAACTATCCAAATACTTGAATCTGGATGTTTGAGATGCTCTAAGAAAAAAATAAATGATTCAAAATGAAATCCATTTGAAAAACTGCCAGAGAAGCACTGTGAAACACAGTCCACGCACACTGTACTTTTGCACAAGCTTCCTGAACCTGTGCCTCATCCTTTTTGAAGTCTCAACTGACAAGCAGCTCTCAACACACTCTTCCCACTTATAAAGTTTCATAAGTTCTTTAATTTCCATCTCAATACTTCTTCTACTAGCCTCCATATACTCCAGTATTCCGCAAATCTTATCAGCATAAGCAACTAGCAAACCTCCAAAAATAAAGATCATGCAGTGGAATACAAGCAAGCATCTGAGAACTCACATTGGCAGAAATTGCATGTTAAGTCCAAATAAATTGTAGAGAACTTTCAGATTGTCCTTGTGACGAGAACTGCAAACCAATAGAAAAGAAACTACATTATGCGCCAAAACAATAGGAGATAAATTACACCAGCATAATTGCATATGCCAACAAGATTAAAGATGGCCTTTGGACTAGGGAGATGTGGTAAGATGTAAAGGAAGTAGATGATACAAATAAAGCATTTATTTTATGTAAAAAAACAAACAGTGAAGTACAGGGTTGATTCAGCACTATACCATGCATTGCACATTTATACCTTGCATATATTCCAAGTTGGAGGCCTGTGTTGATTTGACCGTGAAAAGCAAGAATCAACTGGATGCGTCTTCTAAATTCACCTACATTTGATGTCTGAATGAAGTCCTCCAAACTGCATTTTCTAATTTTGTTAGATGCAACCAGTCAAGAAACACTAAATTTCTCTAATATACATCCAGGTAATTTGTTTTTTTCGGTACCTTTGTATCGTAGACTCATTGTATGCTGAAACATCAGCAGAATGACTATAAATAACCGTATATAACGGGAACCAGAGCTGCAAAAAAAACAAAAAATGGACAAACAATAAGGAAAATGACTCTTGAGAGAGAAAAAAGATGGTTTGAATTAGTAGCGGGCCAAAAGATTCATTCTGTTGGAAAATAGCTGCAATGTGGATGCATAGCTTTTCCTAATTTAGTAGGAGAACATGAATGAAAGACCTGCCTCATTAGTTTTTTGTAAGCAAGTTGCCAAAAGTTTCATCTAGCAACAAAAAGATTAACAGTTTAATTTCTTTTTGCATTACAATACTTTACCAAGAGAAACAATACGACTATACTGAGGCCACTGCTAAGATCATTTTACTAGTTTAAAGTTACAGGATAACCTAAGATAAATAAATTCTCCATTTCTAAAGAAGAAACTTAAATGCGCAGAGAACTGCAGAACCACAATGAAAAGCTACTTACCCTTGTAGATTAGATAAAAAAAGAAAAAAGAAAGAAACGTATTCACAACCTAGCTTGCTATCAAACATCATTCTAAATTTGTAAGCCCCACACAAATAGTTGTTTTGGAATATTTTTCTCACTGAAAGCATAGCTTACCTTGGCTGCATTCATCTCATACTGATTCTGCACCTCATCTAACAATACTGGCCAACACTCAAATTCCTTCTTTTGCCATGAGGACACCAAACCAACAATAGGCTCCAGTTGATCTAAGAAAACATTTAAGAAGAGGAACCAGAAAATTATATATAAGCAGAATATCAGCCTTTTTAAAAAGGCAGAAGAATACTAATTTATATATTGCCAAAGGACATACCAGATAGAGACAATCTAGGCATACTATCGTGTAACACATGAGCCCGGTTGAGCAAGAACTGCAATCCTGAAAGAGCCTTTAAATGGAGGAAAAAAATTATTTGTCTTATCCAGAAGGGAAAATACAAAGAAAAGATCGAACCTAAGTGCTATGTCTTGACATAATTATGAATTAACTGGAATAACCTTATCTAGTGAATGCACAGAACAAAATTATCAATGTACTAGCAACCAACAAAAAGTTTAGTCCTTGCAATCTTGTTTTCTGCATCATTTGACCTTCCTATACAGAATGAACTGTGTTCTCATTACCTTAGCCAGGGGAGTATCCACAGGAAGTTCCAACAGCATTCTAATCACATCCAAAATTTTTTGAAGTCCGGGATGATCTTCCCACTCACTCATAAGAGCAAGAATGACTTTTTCCAATGGGAGAAGGAGCTTGACCATCTTATACATATCGTGCGCATTTGAATCCTGCATGATGCAACCGGCATGTAAGTCGTAATCCATATAGTCATGATTTTCAACCATAGTCCAGATTGCAGAGGCAGCAACAATAGCAAAACCTTATAAAAATTATATCCACGGCCAGAGAGAGTGAATGAAATATGACTCAAAGAAAGATTAAGCATGTGCTCCGGCATAAGACTTGTGTCCAAACTAGCAAGATTAGGACTTCCTAAATCTGAAACAAGAATAGGTAAACTTTAGTTTCCAGTGTAAAAAAGGAACCAATTATCAGTACTGACCGAAAAAAAATTGCTACCTTTGATCATTCCTGCTCCCAATCTGTACGATTCCATGAAGTTTGTCAAAATGTTTTCATCAGACATTCTGAAACTTCCAGGCTGAGAAGAAGAAAGAATCAATTCATATATGGTATGAAAGAATGTCTAATCATTAAAGAAATTGATCCGCTAAAATTTAAGACCAAAACTGAAGTCCAGAGCAAGCACATGAAAAAAGGCAAGTTGCATTAGGGAAATGTGTTCAGACAATCACATAGAGTTTCATAAATTAAAAATCTAATGGTTAAATCAAATAACCTGTAAACCCAAGCACGCTGACACATGACTATATGAATACCAAGACATAAAAAAAGTGGTTTATCTCCCTAACCTTGTGCTACATCCATACATCAGAAGAAACTATTTCTGCCTGAAGCTATATAGGATTTTTTCTGGCTGCAGGGCTCGAAGTTCCTTAAGACTTATGCAGCATCTAATTCTTTATTGATATCAACACAGAGATTAGAATCTTTTTGGAAGATCCTTCTTATCCCTGGAAGTCACTGTATTATTCTCTAGTTATGATTACTCCATCAACTGGCCCCAAACAATCTAAATTTCATCACAGCAAATAAATGCCTTTTGTTCTGTCAAGAACAAGTACTGCAAAGTGCAAAGTGTAAAGCAAGGCTACTTCCACCACAACATGATCTTCTCAGTAAATTCCAGAAGATTGACTATTTCATAGCAAGGCAATAAGGCCAGCAAAGGGCAGTAAACAAGCAAAATTATCTCAGTGTAGAAGGATATTTATCATAGCCTCAAATACAATAGAACCTGTAATGTCAAAGGAAAATTAACTCACCCCAACAACAAGATCGGTCGACCCAAATAACTGATTGTGGATTTGAACCATGTCATTCAAAACAGGTTCTTGAATATGCATCATCCACACTTTCCACCTCATTGGCCTGCACGTGAAAACAACAAACACTAATGTAAGTGCTCTGATAAAACAAGAATGACAAACAAACATGGAGGCATTACCCTTTCAGTGCTTCCTTCTTCCACAGCCAACTCTTGCCACTCTAGAAAGCTTTCGCTTGCAAATGACTGTCTAAGACTAGATATGTTTACTTCAACAACAGTGTCGATGTCAAATGCTCGAGGTTTAAATTTGAATTGCTGAGAAGAAGATTCTTCTTTTATTTTTGCTTGAACTTTCATGACCATCCAAAGGTTGGCAAATGTTGCAAAGATTTTCTCCATTATCTGAATCAGAAAAACATTGGATGAAGTCTAACCATCAACTACATGCATGAAGATAACTAAATAGGACTTGTGCTCCTCCCAGACAATCAATCAGCAAAACACATACCATGAATGATGAGTCACTCAGAAGTCGTGAATTAGCCACATAATGAGCAATCTGAACAAGAATGTTGTGTTGAACAGAGGCTTTAAGTTGCTGGGTGGATACACCCTACAAGGTAAATCCATATGAGTCAGGAGCTCATTACAGACAATTTAACACTAAAAACAATTATAATACTTCACATACCATTTCATCAGCATCAGTGACACATGCAACAGAAACCAACTTCTCGAGCAGTGTTACATCTGCTGATGAAAAAATTGATGGAAAATCTAGTTCATATGATGAGATGTCAAGCAGCCCACTGACGAGTTTAACATCAACAGATTTGTATAATCCACATCTAGGGAATCTCATAAACATGTGAAGAGTTTCCTGCGAATAAACACTAGATGAGTTCTACCGCGTGTATATACAATAGCACCTTCAAGACTATACATGAATTTTTACATACCAAAACTCGCTCCATATTGTCCTCCAGTAGTTTCTTCAGAAAACTTTCCTTTAAGATTGTTGACAAAACCAAAGATAAGCCCAATTTCATCTCGTAGACTGCAACTTGAACTGGCTGAACTATATCAAGATACTCAATGTACTCATGTGACATTCGATCAATAAAGGAGGTAGAAGTTTTCTGAAAAATCAGAGAAACAGGATGCAACCTTTAGAAAGCAAAAGTAGACAGTAAACCAATCGAAAAGACACTCAAGTCAAACCTGCCAGTCACAGGCTTGCTGGATAATCTGAACTGGATCTGTCCCTTCAATATTGCTCATCAAGAGCATCAATGATTTGACTAGAACAGAAAAATCAATTAATTCGCCTCTTAACTTTCTGAATTTCCTAGGATCTGAGCGAAACACAACTCGACTGGAGATGGACGTGGAGGGATTTTTAGCAAAAGAATAAGAATAGGAATTTGAAAGTAGGATATGCTACATAAAAGTAAAAGATTATGTTAGATGACTAGTGGTGTTATAGGATATCGATTAATAAAGTTGAAATTTTGTCTCTCCTTCTTGAACTATTTGACGGGGGTAATTTGGTCATTTAGAATTTATAATTGGATTGAAATGTTAGATGATTTTGATTTTACAATTCTTGTTATTATTAAGAAGATAATGAAAGTAGATGAAGTTACAAAGTTCCATAACTAAAGATATTAATTTTTTAAACAATTTGAATTTCATATTCATTCAAACGAAACATATAATAAATTAATTGAGCACCCACATTTGTAAAAGAGGAAGATAGATATATACATACGTGTATATATCATAAATAGTTGGAGTCTCGAGATCAACGCGGGGAGCATTTCAGCACATGATACGAATGTGAAATTTCCAAGTTTTTACGTAATTTTTTTATAATGCTACTTTTATAAGAATTATATACAATATCGTATCTTCAATTTGCATAAGATTGAGTGCAATTTGAGTGCCCGTGGCTTCTAGTTCATGGCAAAGAAAAAATTCTATATTACTTGAATTAGTTGCATCAAATTATCGGCTCTTATTTAATTTGTCTTACGTGGTAATCTATGTATATACATATATATATATGATTATAGCAATCATGACGCATGTTCAAATTAAAATATGTTGTGATAATATATTTGCATGAGCACATATACAGAATTATGGGAAAATTCAAGAGATTTGGGGTGGTTTTTTTTTTTTTTTTTTGGAAAAATAAATGATGAAGAAAATATTTCCTTTAAGATAGTCATGCACATATTTTACAAAGATAAACAAATAGAAAAAGATTTCATCGTCCACAAAAAATTTTAAAGTATAAATTGTTGTGAATAATGAGAATAATTTTTAATCAACTAATTGTTTCAAACAATACAAACAATCATTCGTAGAAAAATATTTTTTAAATTATTAATTTATGCGAAATCAACCAAGCCTTCCAATGTTTTTTTTGAATAATCTATAGATTGATTAATTATTTTGCGGTGAATTATTAATGTATATACGAAGATTTTGCGGATTGATTGACTAAAAAAAAAACATATAGATATGACACTAAACTCCAAAGTATAAAAAGAGAACGTAGATTATATACCCCGCTTGTAAATCAAGCTTGAATAATCTAACCAAAGTGTTCGGGGCCATTCTTTTCAACATTTTCCTTCTCCCACCATCTAAGTAAAACAAAGATGATTTAGTGGCAAGAAGATCCATCTCAGGTCATCCCTAATTCGAGATCATTAGTCAACAAAGCCGCGATCGAAAAGCTTTTCATAAGAGATTGAAGTGAACAGTGGGAATGAAGCTAAACATTACTACTTATGGTACAAGTATCAAAATAGATTGCTATGCTGCACAATTTACAAAAGAATATATATTTGACCATCTTCAAGATATCAAGAACTAGACGTATGGTACATTCTGGCACGAACCAGCAGTGACCCAAATAACGCCACCGCTGCCGCCTTCTAACTAAAAAGAAGACAGCCTATGACCTGGGCGGCCGACACCAACCCGAACTTTTTTAAAAATTAAAAGAATGAATGTACACAAAAGATCTATTAACACCAGCCGTATTTACAGTGGAAGAGCAGCCTTGTGAAAGGAACTACAATCATTCTGCACGTTGTAGCAAGAATGTAAAGCCTGAATTCGCACGAATTAGAGGCGGAGGTTCAATTTCGGGCACCTCGATCTGTTCAACTGACTTTGAAATTTCTTCCACCGTGAACGGGATGCTGCACAAGAAATGGGCATCTTAATTATCACAACGAATGAGACACGAAATTAAGGATTGGTTTTGCAAGGCATATGTGCCAGTTGGAAGCTGTCTTGGTACCTCGAATCATCATCCAATAGGAAAGAACTGCTAACGGCATTGTTGGAATCCTCTGTCATCATAACTCTCATGGTTGAAATGACCTGCCAGAGTGGATTCAAAAGTGACAAATCAGTCTTGCAACTAGATAAAAAACAAAATAGTAATGCGGGACACTTGAAATCAGTAAACTATGACCCGTAAAAGCAAGCCTACACAAATCAGCTAGTTCCCATCATAAAGCATATGGCAAACTAATGACAACTACAGCAACAACCTTTCTGGATTAAACCCAAAAACCAATAAGGTCATCTGAGAATTCCTGCAGTTTTTGGCTTAAACTTAGAACCCTGAAGAAAAAGACAAACTAGATATACAATCTGTCTTGAGCACAAAACTTACATCTGTTGATACACTATGGGTGCCATATTTGTCATCCCAGTACATTGTACTGATCCTGTATAATTGCTGAATGCTAAGAACCTGAAAAAATTGCCAGCTGAAGTGTCATCAAAGAGAGGGAGACAGAGAGACAGAGAGATTGGATGTGGTTGTCAGGTAGAAGTACTCACAGGGCAAAGATCATTGGTTATCTCTTTCAAGCTCTTCTTTGGTTTTTGATGTATGACCTAATTCCACAGAAAATTAAATTTTTAAACCAACTCAGTTGATTGATAGAAAATCGAACCTCTAAATGAGGAGGTGATAGTAAAGGAGATGAACCAACCAGGAAGCCGACTGCTTGTCTGATATGCTTTAATTCATCCAAAGCTGATCCCACAAACTGAATGTACAGAAGATGTAAATCACAGGATTCTCAGAAAACTAAAAAAAGGAATGCTTAATTCTTGAATATTCACCTCCTCAGTTGCATCATGGCACCACTGCTCTAACTCAGCAAGCCCTGTCTTTACATACTCCCCATTGCTAAAGGAGCAACATTCACGCCTCAAGAGAAGACTGCAAATATGGTTTTCAACTGTCACTACACGAAGTCTAAGTTTTTCAATAATTAGAGAGAACAGGTCAGGATTGAGCATTAAGTTGACATACCTGTTAAATAATTGGACATTAATAAATGAAAATATCTGAGTGAAAATCTTGCGGACAATTAATGGTGGAACCTGCACGTACAAAAAATTCAATCAGGTCATGCCATAAAGACAGCATCTCAAGACATCCAAGTTGGAGACTCCACCCACATAATTGGCTCTCATTGTCTTCAAGCAATTGTTTAGGCTGTTCACTATACTTTTCCAATGAGCAATTAAAGCTTGAAGAGCGGCAGCATTGGCCTGAGAACGCCCCTTCACCATGCTAGCACGTGATGTTCTAGGTGCCTACACTTGCAAAAAGCACTTCTTTAGTAGAAGTGGAAAGCCATGACCAAAAAATAAATAAATAAATAGTAGGAGTGGAAAACTATGTTAAAAGAATCAGAGACTATAGCGTAGACCGTACTGCTCATGACTCACTGAAACATGGTTAAGTCGACTCTATATGCATTTGGACTTTTTTGTTGCCATAAGTTGACAGTATTTGCTAGACACAGTTCAGGTTATGCATCAACAGTTAGTAAGCCGAATTTTGATCTGTTTAAACAAAAGATCTGATCCAGAACAACACTTCACATCTTATTTATACTGCTCCATTGATAAGAGAAACAAATTATGAGCTATTCCTTGGACTACCGAGTTCCATTAGAGCATCTTATGATGTAAGAGCCAGAAATTCTCATACGGAAAGGATAATCATTCAATAACCAGGCTCCCTTAGTCAAACACAAGTTAATAAACTAGTATGCTTGAAAAACACTAAAATGGGATTTTGCAAGTGATAGAAAATTATTTATCTCAGGAGACTCCACAAGGGGTATAGCCAATCTCATAGTAGCTTGTAAGGAATAATCAGGGATGACCTGAATACATTGTCCCAGCAAGGGGGAGATCTCTTTCTTCAGATTATCTCTAATCAGTCCATATATCTTCTCCAGAAAAGCTGTAAGTTGTTGCTTGAAAAGCAAAGCTGGATACTTGGCTTCAACTTGTCGCAAGTCGTCAGGGCCACCAAGCATCCGACCATTAAGAAATGAGAACCCAACACTTTGTGGAGAAGCTCGTAGACCCTGAGTGCTTGTAGGTGTTAGAATTTCCAACCAAAAGCTTAACCATGATGTGGAGGGATAATTCAGGTATATAAAGCAAAGACAAAGCTATGTGTTATACCCTTTTCAAGCCTAGTAGCTATGGTGATACATTAACATTAGTTATTCAAGACTAAAGAACTTTTCTCTTATTGAAGAGACAACAAAGGAAATCTAAAGGAAAACATTTGAAGCCCTTGTATAAAGCTAAGCAACAGGAGAGAAATTCGTGTACTTACTTGAGACACTCTTCCAAATATAGAAGCTGATGTCCTTCGCCGCTGTGGAGTCAAGCTTGCTGCTCCACTAGCCTTTAGTGTACGCTGTAAGAGTAGCAGCAACGTTGACGCATTGGACAACCAATAAGCCAATACATCGTTGTTGTCCTGCACCTTAAGTAAGAAATTGGATGGGATAAGTCAATGGCATGCGGTATCAACACAAACACCTCACTCACTCGTATAGTTTGTTTCATTATACTAACACTGAATCAGAATCAACACACACTCATCCTAAAGCAATTTGGAAAATGTTCTAATTGGAGGCACACCTCAATTGCTGCACCAATTGTTTGAATGATACGGTCAAAAATAGCAGTTCTCTCAACTTCGAATGATCTCCAGTGAAGAAGGCATTTGAATATGAGACAAGCAGCAACAGGCCTGCCCCCAGAGAACCCTAGATCTTCAGAGATGCACTTTATAAGGATATCTTGATTCTCCTGCAGCATGGAAGAATATATAATGAGAGACATTATTAATGCAAATGACTACTTGAGAATATATTATGAGTTTAGCTTAATCATGCTGATCAAATTGAAGAACATGCCTCATACATCCCCAAGAGAAACACAAACGAACCTGCTGCTTCTCATTGAGAGATTTCTGTGGCCTTTCCTCTGTCTCAGGTTCCTGGGAAGGAGGGAGAGCAAGTACTGAATCTTGTGCCTACAAAAAGATATGACCAAATAATTTCAGTCTTGATATGCAGATATAGCACTTATCTCAACCAAAAACTCAACCTTACCGGAGCTTTTCGAATTTCTCCATTTAGAGCAGTATTGTTTTCTGGATTTCTCTGCAAATGGACAAAAAAATGGTGCAGGTTGATTTTCCTATTTAAGTTAGCATAATGTAAGTATTTAAATTTGGGCTCCTTTCATACCTGAATGATTGTTGTCTTTGGTCTCACAGACGCAGCTTTGCCAGATGGTGATATGACGAGTGCCTGTTGGCGCAGTACCTGATTTTCTGATTCCAAATTAGAGACCTTCTCTTCAAGCCTGTAAAGCAGGAACTAAACATGGTCAAAACTTCAGATTTTGTTGTACATTTACCCCACAAATAGACACTTACATCTGACAATCTCTAAGTAAAACCCTATCATGAGACCTCTTTAACACATGAGATGTGTCATCAAGAGATGTCATATACTAGGTTCAACGGCAGGATCTATTTTCTGCTGAAACACTTCATGAATATATACCTCACCTGATACCTAAAACTTCCACTGAGAAGTCATAAAAACGTCTAATAACGGCCCATTCATGCTCAAGTTGTCTCATCATATGGTCTTTGAAAAACTAAGGACGTACTTAGCCTTTTAAATGTGACAATAGCAGAACACGTTTCAGCAATCAGGTGTTAAGTGAAGTAGAAGGCAAAAGGCAAAGTTGCACCTCTGACCATCATAATTACGTGCTTCGACAATCAAAAAATAAAAATTAAATTTCAGAAAAAATGGATGACTAAATTTGACAAGGCGCTTGTTCTTGACTAACACTGCTCGAAATTGTACAAAAGACACGGTAAAAAAGGGATGGAAACTGACAAAAGAACACTACATTTAAATCTACTAAGGTGTTCCAAAATTGTCGAATTTCTGCATCTTTTTCACAAACCTCTGCACTAAAATATGTTGTTCATCCGCCTTCTTCTCTGAATCCTCAAGCTTCTTAATCAAGTCACTGTTTTTGGCCTCAGCAAGAGCAGTAGCTTTTTTTGCGTTCTCTGCTGTTTGTGTCTCCTTTATCCACAATGCCTAACCAACAAGGAAAAGTATAAGCTTACTTATTAGATAAAAATAAACTAGACAAGGAAAAAAAAACAAGAGTCACCAAATAATTAGAAGCTGGGATATGAGATCAAGCATGATGATCAGTAATTCAATTAAATATTGATCCTTATCTCTGCCAGAACTTTTTTCTAATCTGAAATGTGCATAATTGTACTTGCAGAAAGGAATAATTTTTGCAGAAAATTGATAGAAGAGTCATTGAATGCCAAGGGGACACCACTGCCATCAACCATCATTTTCCAAAAAGATATCAATCCTCAGCAAGCCAGCAATCTACCTTGAACTTTTCAATCTCAGCTGTTAATGAATTGATCTTTTCTGTATCTTGAACAATGACAGGGGTTTCCTTCACAACTGGAGTTGCTTCTTCTATAGCCTTCCTGGCTGCTTCTCGCTCTTTAATGACCATAGAGTTGGCTTCTTCCACCTTTGATTGCAAAGCATTTATTGTGTCCTGCCGCTTGGCAATTTCTTGGGCTTTCGCCTCCTCAAGATCAATCTGCACAAAAGCACAAACTCATATTGAAAGCTTGTTTAATAGCATCAACCCTACCGCATGTTAATAAAAAAAACCAACAGTTTGTTGAAGAAAATTATTAATATGTCACCCTTAAGCGCTTTTCAAGTTGTAGACGCCATGTAAGCTCCTCCACACGCTTTTCTAGCTTGTCCTTTGCTTCTTGAAGGGCGCCAGTTTCTCGTGCAGCCTAAACAACATTTTCGAGGAAATATCACAATTCAACCTAAGTAATCATTGTAGATTCAGAATAAACAACTATTGTAAGTAAAAATTAATATTGTTGACTAGACCAACCATTTTGAGCTTTCTGAGTTCTCTTCTTGCAACTCTGCCTCTCCATCCACATTGAGAAACAATTGCAGCTTTCTGGAGACTCTTATAATAATAATATGCTTGGTGACACCGCCAATGAGCCTGCAGACACCAGTACTAAGACATTTTATTTTTGTACATTCGCAAATTTTTCAACAATTGAATAATCAATGTTCTATGTGCCATTGGAAACAGCAGACGACAAATTTACTACGATAGTGAACCACAGGCAAATTCTACTCGACATGATAATACCTGGATGATGACGGAAGCTTTGGTATGTTTTCTAAATCTGAACTCATTCCTAGCAATCATTCCCCTATATCCTGTCTGCAATACAACAGCACATGACCTTAGTTTCGAGTGAGATTTTCTTGCAATGAAGGCCCTGAAGTTCTTCTGGATCTTCAGTGCTCCAGCTTCTCGTCTTAACTGTTCATAAAGTTCACGAGCCATTCTGCCTGCAAAGGTAAAACAAAATGCAATTCAGATTGGGCAAATGGACTATTAAGAAGGGATCGAGTGATATGAAGAGTCAAAACAGAGGGGGGACAGATACACTTGAAGTTACCAAAATCAGAGAATATATTTAAAACCCAATATTGCTTATCGATCATGCCTTTGCTTGAATAATTTGCAAACTCATCTCCAGACAGCTTAAACCTTTGAGACAAATGGTCACCCAATGAAGTATTAAAGCACAGAACAAGAGTTTGAATCTTGACACTCCAGATGATGTTTATTTATTTTTTTTATTATTGTGTTTGTGCTCTCATTAGTTCATCTGTTGTGGTCACACCAATTATCCTGTATATCACATGTAAGGATCAGCTTACGCAGGAAGAGTCTATGCATATGTTTGCTTTACATTATTAGTTTGTTACAACTTAATTTTGCAACAAATGGTCGCCTAACATTAATCCAAAAAGAATACATCTGTAAATTATTAAATATCAAGCAACTCACTTCCCTCACCATTAGAACAGGCAGCCCTGATATTTCCAAGCTTATTCGAGATCTTATGATGATTTCACAAATGTAAAGGACAGTGAAATCTAGACCGCCACCAAAAAAAAAAAAAAAAGAACAGAAATAATGAATATAGCCCGGAAGTTTGATTTGAGGCAATAATAAGTAAAGTACCTCGGCAATACGACTGTATTGTGACAGAAGCCTCGCGTAATGCAATAAACTGCTTTCGCATCATATAAGTTCGCATTCGCAGCTGAATGGTTCTGGCTGCATTTCCAAGCACCTCAGACCTCCTAGCATCTAACTCTGCCATTTGACCTGCTCTGAGAAAAACTTTGGTCTTCCCAATCTGTCAATACACAACACAGGTAAGGAACTTAATAGAAGAAAATTTTCAAACTCAGAAACCAATAATCAAGTTGGATATTAAAGAACTTCCAGAAGATACATGGATATTAAGCAAGAAATGATGATTAACGTAACATGTCTTTGATACCAAGAATCTTTCAAATGAAGTTACTCATAGTTTCCCGTAATTATAAAGTAAGAGCTTAACCAATTTGGTAAAGCCCCGACCTATTGTTTTGATAATTAAACTTGAGAATGGTCACAAATGGACAGGATTAAAAATAGGGATAAAAAGGATCGAGCATTTGGTACATTGATCAACTTGTTACAATTGAACTAAGCATAAGACAAAGTGAGTGGGGGAGGTCAAGCAATGAGTTCCATGGTTTGGACATCTCCCTTTGAAGGAGCAAGGTCACGCTAAAGTCACTCCCAAAGTAAGCCAAGCAATATACTACTAATTCAAATAGCAGATGGTTCATATGTAACCTCACCAAATAATTAAGCATTTAAATAGACGAATAAGAGAAAAAAGGACGCCATGGGTTAACCTAAAAAGAAGCTAAGTACCAGAGTATTGCCCATATTATTCTCTCGACAACTACCAAAACAAGTCTGTAACATCATCCAAACTAAAAGAGAAAATAAAACTAGCCAAAGCATCAGATCATATGAAGATGCCAAAAGTAATAAAGTAGGATAAAAAGGGAACGCCCAATTACCTGGTAACCTTTTAATCCCTTCTTATCAAGAATCATTTGACAAGCAACTTTATCATCGTAGCTGAAGGACAATATAACCACACGATAGCTCGTTACAAATGTTTTGACATGCAATAAATACTCAATAAAGATCTCCAACTTAATGGAAAGCATTTATGTATTATACATCGATTTGGTACTTACTTCCCTTCTAAAACTTCTGGAGACAGAACACTGAAGCGATCAAGAAAGTCATAAAAGGTACGACGGGTAGGATATCCAGCACAGCTTATCCTAATTGCTTCAAGGACGCCCTATTACAGATCGACAATATTGTTGGTATTATTGAAAATAAAAGTCCACAGAGGACATACAAAGTGAAGTTCAAGCGATGCATTGTATACTCACACCACAACGTAACTGTTGGATGATATTGATGTTTTCAAATATAGCAGGTTTCAGAACATTATTTGGCTTCACGCATCTGATGTAGTGAGGTTCAGTCGAACTCAGCGTCTCCATTAGAGACTGAAGTTGCAGCTGCCATTTCAAGAATGCACACAAGTCAAACTCATTCCCCAACCTAAACCTTTAAAGTTGTGCGATCTTCAGCTTAAAGAGTTACTCATCCTATGCCTATGGGTGTCACTTAAATCTATTCACAGAATTCAAATAAAAAGAATTAAATCACCACTACTCTAGCGATAAAATTTAAGGGGAAAAAAAAATGGAGAGGTGACAATATAGGAAATGAAGCTTGGAGAAATCAGTCAGTCTCTACATGGCTGTACTAATTCTCAAGAATTTTTACTAAATTTTGGAATGAAGTCTCATGAATCAAATGACATCAACCTTCTCAAACCTGCTAGGCAATCCAACAATATGGTTTCAATTGCTAGTTTTAAGCTGCAGAGGAACTGATTCCCACAATAAAGAACGCTTGAGCTACCATTCAATCTCTCACATGAAAAGTATAAAGATATCAGCAAGACCTTCACTCTGGTTACAATACCTCGAGAGAAACAAATTCACAGGAACTTGAACACATATGCTAATTCAAGACTTCACCATGATGGACCAGAAAAGAAGTTAAAGCATAATTATCATTTTCAGAACAAAAAAAAAAAAAAAAGTCATAAATGTAAAACCATCAAAACAGTACTTTGCAAAAGCTACAAAATTTGTCAAGTGGAGTTACTGGACCAGAGCTATGTGTTGGAACAATAAGCACCGTTTCAACATCCAAAGAAGAAAGGAAATGGAATATTAAGTACAGTTTTTTTCATACCATATTTACACTCAACAGAAAAGGTAAATATAGATTTAGTGAAAAGGTACAAGGGGCTACGACTCCATATAAAAATTACAGAGAAGGAGTGTTCCTGCTGAAATATCATTAACCCAAAAACTCAAAACCTGCAACCACTGTTATTTACATAAAAAACAAAAATCGAGACCCTAGCACCTCAAAATCCCTTGATGTGACCCTTCAAATTAGCCAAAAAGTGGCTTGAGGATAAGAAACATACTATTTCCATTTTTGTCTTTGTTATTAACAAAAATAAATGTTTCTGTTTTTCTTTTTTTTTTAATGAAAACACCTTCTTGTTCCAGAAAGATTCACTTCAAGTCACAGCCTTTGAGGGAAATTTCCACATGTATGCAACAGACCTAGAAGGGCGCGATCTTAAGTAATATATCATTTCATAATCATGTCTGAACTCCGGGAATTGAGATTGATAATGGTCCCATTTAAACTGCTAAAATTGGATTCCAGGAGCAATGACCATGCAAACATATCCAAGTTCTAAAGGGAATTATTAACTGCAGATAGAGATTCCTAAATTTCGTGTTAAATAGCAAAAGCAACCTCATAAGCCCTTTTTTTTTCCTTTTTTTGCCAAAACATCATAAAAATTCAAACACTAAAGTTCATCTATCAAATATACAAAGTAGTCATATATGATGCAATAATTAAGCTTGATAATGATCCCAACTTGAAATACTAAAATGAATGAGCTATGCTAATCCAAAGATATTCAAGTTTTCAGGGCATATATTAAGAGCAGATAATGATTGCTGAACTTCACAATAAAGTATAACAATCTCATAAACATCTAAAGAAGAAAACTTATTTAATCAACTACTATGGAATAGCCATACATGATTCAATATTAAACCTTGACACCTATGAGAGAAGCTTGTGGTCACTAGCCATGGGGTATGCATATAATATCAGTACCATACGTGGATGTTAGTTAATCTCTAGTACAGTTTCCATTATAAACACAAGCTAAAAAAATGCATGCCAGTACCTTGAAGCGGGATCCAATGGAAGAAAACTTAGAAGATTTGGACGATTCTTCAGGAAGTGGGGGGAATAAACCTGCCGCAAATGGGCATTTTGAGGCAGTCAGCAATGCCTGATGTTCTGCCACCACATAATCTTTATTTTTGTCCAGAAATAGATCAGCCTGGTAGGCAACCTTTTAAAACCAGAAAGGTGAAAAATTAATTTGGATTCTAACCTTTGAAACCAGAAAGATTACAAATCAATTCAGATTCCGATAATTTAGCATATTGAACTAAACTCTGACACTTACCTCCCCTGCATAGTGTAATATAGTAAAATCAGTACGAGAGAGCTTTGGTTTGATAAAACGTTTGTTGCTTTTAAAAGTCTGGTACAACTTCTGGGCAAATGTTTCATGGGTAGATCTGGGAAACATACTGCATGAAACCACAAAAGAACAATCAATTCAAGGTGAGACACCTAAAGGAGAGAAATCTTAGGACATCATAGTTTGGCAATAAAAAATATAAATCAAAGTTGCATACCAGGCCTCATCAAGAAGAGCAATAATCCCTCCAGGTTTCTGGAGAGGATCCAGTGATTTTAGTAATAGCTCAACACAAAAAAGAAAGCAAAGGCAGTTGAATGTAAAGCACGAGATTTTCAATGGTGTCAAATTTGACATACCTTTTCGATTAAATCCAATACATCTTGATTATCAACAAACTCGATATAGCTCCAATCTATCTCTTCTTTACTATACTCTTCCTGCTCCATTTTGAAGACGTGCTGCACATTGCTTACACATAACACAAAACTAAATGAGAATGAACTCTATAAAACTTGCAAGATAAACAAACAGAATTATCAAATTAACCTGATTAAAATGTTGTTGCAGCTTCTCATTGGTGAAGTTTATACAAAACTGCTCAAAACTGTCAATTAAAAATGCAAATTAGCATATAACCCACACAACATGCTCAACATCTCTTGTTTTAATTGACTTGGGCCCTGTTTGTTAACGTTCTTTATTTCTGTTTATAAACAAAATTTCTGCTTTTTTGTTCCAGGGAACAAAAAAAGAACAGAAACGCATTTGTTTGCGTTTTTGTTCCAAATCTATTTTTTTGTTCCCAGGAACACATTTAGAACAGAAACAAGAAACAAGAAACAAGAAAAACGTGTTTCTTGTTTCTGGAACAGAATTTAAGAACAAATTTTCTCTCTCCTCTCTTTTTCTTCTCTTTTTTTTTCCCTTCTTTTCTTTTTCTTTTTTCTTTGGCTGGTCACCGGCCTCGGCCATGGCCGGCGACCAGCCGTCAAGGGCTGGCGACGCCGTCGAGGGCCGGCGACCTCGCCGGAGCATCGCCGGCCCCCCGACGAGGCCGAGCGTCATCGGCCCAGCGAGGCTCGGCCTCGCCTTGGCTGGGCGAGCTCGGGCTGGGCGAGCTCGGGCTCGCCCAGATCCAGCGAGCCCGAGCTCGCCCAGCCAAGGCGAGGCCGAGCCTCGCCCAACCACGGCAAAGCTCGGCCTCGCCGGGGGCCAGCGAGCCTCGCCGTGGCTGGGCGAGGCCGCCGGCCCTCGTCGGCCAGTCGCTGGCCATGGCCGAGGCCGGCGACCGGCCAAAAGAAGAAAAAAATTAAAAAATTAAAAAATTAAAAGAAACAAAAAAGGAACACAAATTTACCAAACGTGTTTCTGTTCATTTTTTATTCCCTGAACAAGTTTACCAAACGCGTTTTTTTGTTCAAAAATTGTTCCCCGGAACATAAACACTTTTTTCTATTTCTGTTCCCTGGAACAATTTTTAAACAGAAATGTTACCAAACGCGCCCTTAGTTGCTATCTGCAGTGGCCAGGGCAAAGCAAACTAATGGCAACGCAGAGGCATGCTAACCGGGGAGTTCACGAATGAACATGCAGAGGTCGATCAAATTTGTCAAATATTAAGGGAGGAAAAACACAACTTCTTGAGGATCAAGCTCTTATGCAAAATGGTAATGCTATATATGCTTCAAGTATACCTCTCTTGTATCTTGACATATTGATCTATGCCCAAAATATCAAAAGGACAATAAAAAGGATCTTAAGTTCGTGCAAATTGCACAAGTGGCTGTTGCCAATCCATCTAAATGCTCTACGTGGAAATGCAAACACCACCATTATGCTACAACAATATTAATTGTTCCTTTGTGAACCAAAAGAATGACCTCTTCTGAAAGCCTATTGAAAATTTCAACCTAATAAGTCAAATAATGTCCATTATATTTACCATCTGTACAGAGAACCTCATGCAAATTCATTTCGGTAACTCCCTATAAAGGCTTCTGACATAAACTACGATGTCTTGCTCAGCTTAAACTTACTGTCATCATTATTACGTTCTTTTTCCATGAAGTACCATATGCACAAACCATCTAACAAAGCTTTAGCTCACACTCAAATCAAAAAAGTATGCTCCTCTCTTGCAAGCACCATGGAGGATTAGGACATAAAACAGTTTTGGTCAGAGAACTAACCTGTTGGATTTAAAACTTTCAAAACCATAGATATCAAGAACTCCAATCAGGGATTTTGATGTTGGATCCTGCCCGATTGAAAGATTAATTTTTTCAACAATCCTGTAAAATTATGACTTCTTAGAGTGCAATAAGTAGAAAAGGGAGTACCAATTAGGATAGACCAGTCAGATAAAGAAAAAGAATAACATGATGCAAGTTCATTACCAATCAAACAAGCGGGAGTATAGTGTCTTGGCTAATGCATCTCTGCTACCAATTGCATTAACAGGATCAAGAGTTCTCGTGATTACTTCTTCAGGAGTCACCATTACACGTTTGATCAGAGCATCTTCCAAGCTTTGGGCATCACATCTATTATGCCATAAATTAACATGAAGATAAAGCCCCTTTAGATAGAGTCATTGGAAGTGATACGGAGGTTATATCACCAGAACACATTCACAGTTTCCAGTGGAGTAGTAGTAAACACCTAAGAAGTTCTGCTGTGGTATTAAGATGAGATCTTGACTTCTCATCCTTTATCACTGAAGAATCAATCTCCTTTCCCTTAGCAAAATCAATGTTTCCAAGATGAAGGATTGCCGCCACAACCCTGAAAATTGCCTCCTGAACAACTTTTGCTTATTTAGAATCTATTGAAGGATCGTCAATCCCATGAATGGCCTGGACAAAAAATTGCTGACCTGTTCCTCCTCATTGATTCCAACTATATCCATAGCCCTCCTTGTTGCGAGATATTCATGAGCATCATTTACACCTTCTAACTCGTAGCAACTGGATTGATTCAAGTAGTGAAAAGATT
This sequence comes from Eucalyptus marginata, assembly GCA_014182565.1. Taxonomy (NCBI): domain Eukaryota; kingdom Viridiplantae; phylum Streptophyta; class Magnoliopsida; order Myrtales; family Myrtaceae; genus Eucalyptus; species Eucalyptus marginata. The sequence goes on from CM024594.1 coordinate 34,454,771, forward strand.
TAGGGCTTCCTAGCTTATACCTTGCAATATCCTGAAAAAAAGTAGCAGAATTTGAAAATGCCACATATCGTTCACATAAACAGCTTGATATGAAATTTTCAACAGAATCCATTGAGAGAATACCTCCTCTGGAGCAGCACAAAGATGGTAAAAGCAATGATAGTTTCTCTCGGGGTTGGAAATCTGACAAACACGTGACCTTTCAAGCAGATAAGTTCTAATGGCAGCCCCCGAAATCCGCCCATTTTTGTCGAATTGAATCTCCACAAATTTACCAAATCGACTACATTATGGATCATGAAAAAGTATATGAGAACAAATCCTATCTTGTTGAAGTAAACCCATACTATTTCAAAAAACAATATATATATAGATAGCAACATTGAGATGCACCTTGAGTTGTTGTTCCTCAATGTCTTTGCATTGCCAAATGCTTCAAGAACAGGGTTCGACTGCAATGTTCAGTTGTGACTTAAGCTTAATAATTGTCATGTTCATAATTCAAATGCACGTGGTGATTGAATAGACAAGTTCGGATCCTAAAACACATTCTCAAATAAGAAATGGCAAGTTGTGCTACCTCCAGAACTTGCTGTTCCACTGTTCTTCCTTCAACTCCTGATCGACCCCCCAAGTATGCAAGATATCTCATGAGCATCTTTGTCGTCTCTGTTTTACCAGCCCCACTTTCTCCACTGACCAGAATCGAATTGCTCTTTCCTTCATTGATCATAGCCCTATATTCTTGTGTCTCAGCACATCAGTGAGAAGACAAGAGGGAAAAGAAAAGTTGCACCAGCGCAACTAGGAACCAAATTCACCTGTATGCAGCATCACCAACTGCAAACACATGAGGACTCAATTCCCCAAAGTCAGCTCCCTTATATTGTTCCATCATGTGGGTGTCATATAGGTGAGGCAATCTTTGAAATGGATTAACAGCAATGAGTATGTTTCCTGTGTAGGTCTGGAAGCAACAGCAAATTTATTTACTGAAACCAGTAATGCAAGAAAACTCCAAGACTAAAAGATAATCCTGTGAGGGACTGCCAGTAGCTCACATAAATCTCATTGAGTTGATATCTCGTAGCTAGGTTCTGCAGCACTCCAGGTTCATGCAAGTAAGAAAGCTTTGTCATGTCATCCACACCTCCAGGTGGAGCCTCAGCATCTTTTGGGTATACTTTTGACACATCTGTTGTGACCTACAGGTGCAATCCACTAGTCATTATACCAAAAATATCAATAATCAAGACTACTGTTATAGATCAGCATAAAACAAGACTGCAGAAAAGCTAAACATCATGCTGAGCGATATTTAGACCCCATAGAGTGCTTCAGTTGCTGAGACTCTCTGAAAAGACTTCACTCTGCTTATAAGAACATTTCGAAGATAGATATTTTGACAAAATAAAACAACTGTGCAATAGTATTCCACAATCTGCTTGAAGCCTGATTGCTCAGTTTAACCGTAGTCATTCTAAAATTAAAAGTTTAATGGTCAGTTAAAGCCTTTTGAACGTATTAAGCTCTCTCAATCTCAATTCTTCTAATTAATAGGTTATCATTTACTTTGATGCAAGAAAGCTTCTCTGGTAGTTTTTTTCTTTTCCTTTGTTCAATTGTGAAATGGCAGTAGCTGAACTGGCAGAGACTTGTCAAACAGAAATTTAACAAGTATCAGGACTCTCAATTGGATTAACACCAGATGTTTACAGTTCTGAGTATGACATGCATTTGATGATGGTGCACTTACTGTCTTTCTATTTATCGTCTTGACATGGACCTCATGACCATTAATTGAAGTTACTTCTCCATCAATCCATGCAAGAACAGGATCTTCAACCCAGACATGAGAACCCACGATTATTTGCACTGGCTGAGCCTGCAGGAACGAAGTTACCATAAAGATATCAAGTTACTTTAAAGTAAAAATTTTGAAAATGACATGAACACCAACAAATAAATTACAAGGTGAGGAGTAATGAAAAGCATTGCAGATCAGATTTTACATACTTTATAACCATTCAATTTCAGTGACTCTCATATTTACTTTGCAATGCTTGTGTTCAATGACACCGTTTTCCATCATTCATGTCATGCCATTTTCTTTTATAGTTGCCTTGGGGGGGAGGTGGGGTGGGATCCAAAACATAATTTGGGCAAACTTCACTTCCAAACTACACCATACACGCATGAACGTATCAGTACCATGTACGATGTGCAAAGCCAAACAACACCATCACATTGCATTTCTCAGGCGTTATTCTTTCTTTCCTATCTCTCTCATCACCAATGCTAACTTCAGCATTGGAGGATTAATCGCATGAACATCTCCCAACACAATTTCTATATTTACCCGTCATTGTCCAATTCAATCCACTGCTCAGCAATTAAAAAAAAAAGGTTTCAAAAGATTCTAATACAGCCCCCAGCAAACCAAAATCCACGTTCCGTGGTGCTACCGCAAAGAAAGAAATGGAGCCTTTGAGTCAAGCAAACTCGCAAGTCCATCACCAAGCAAGTCAAAGACCATATGTAACCGAAAGCAATGAGCCAATTGTAAGTCCGCGGAATTCAATTACCATCAGTCGACAAGCACGCCGCGATCCTCAGCTCATCAAACGGCGCCAGACCTCAGCCTCGGTCTCCGCAGATCAGCGAGCTGATTCACAACAGCTACGGCTTCAAAAGTCTCTTATCTCCTCCACCAAAGCCAACAAACCCCCGGACGCGACTTCTTATCTTTCCAGCCCCCTCCCAAAGCTTCTACAACCGGATTCCGCCGCGCTCCTCCGCGCGCCGCCTCGATTCGCCGCCGCCGTAACCCACCACGCCTGTTTCTCTCTCTAGCACGTGCGCCAACGGGCCTTTCTCTCTCTAGACCTCGTGGAGGCTTGCAAGATTTTCTCTCTCTCTCTCTCTCCCTCCCTCGAAAGTTTTGAAGCTTTTCGGTCGTGTGTGGTGAGAGGGAGGAGGAGGTTGTGGTGTCCCACACAACAACAACGACACAGGAGCTTTCTCTCTCTTCGTCTCCGTCTCGAGCTTTCTCTCTCTAGCTCGCCGGTGGAATTCAAAAAGACAAGCCATTGAAACATCATTATTGACTAATTAAGCTACTCCGATGCTGCTCACCAAATCAACCGGCTTTTCAAAATGGCGCCTCGAAATGGGCTTTATTACGCAATTGCCACGCCACCGTCTCGATTTCTTTTTCTCTTGCGAAATGAGATCATTTGAATTTGACCCCATAAAAAAATATTTGAGATCATTTAAAAAGCTTTCAACTATATTTATGCGGGTTATCGACAAAAAAATTAAAAAAACTGGATTTATGCTGAATAAGGTGAAGACTATGGGTGATTAGTTCTCGATCTAATCCAATTTCAAGACAAAATTAAGAATCGAAAACCGAACTAGTCCAATTTAATGAAATCGGTCACTATTTTTTCATGTTCCATCTAGATATCTTATTGTCCAAAATCATAAACAAATTCAGAGTTCGAGACAAATCTTATTCTTCCACTCAAATATCTTTAATTTTTTAAAAAATAATAATTGTAATAAATTATATATAGTCAATTTAATTCGATCTAATTCTCCCTTAAAATCGGGAACCGAATAATACTCTAAAAAATCGAATCTAATCAACTAGTTCAGTCCGATTTAGGGGATCTGTTTTCCACACACCTAATGAAGACGAGCTCGTTTTGATACTTTTGATGGTGACAAAAAAAAAAAAGGAAATGTCATAAAAAAAAATTAAAAAAAAAAAAAGAGGGACGAATCCGCAAACTAACGATAAGGGTATTATCGTAATTGGGAGTTCCCGTTATTACAACTTCATCGTCCCTTCCACGACAAGCACCCCCGCCCATCTCCGTTGGGGAATTATTTTATTTGAATTTTTTTATTGACAAAAAATGCCATTTAAAATAATAATAATAAGGAATCCGTGCGATCTCGACGGGATCGATTGCCCGAACATCAATCTCGCTGAAGTGACCAAATTAACCTCGTCAAAAGGCGTGTTTCTCGTGAAGAAAAAGAAAAGCTTCGGAAGTAAAGCAGGCGGATCATCCAAAAACGCTTTGTCGTAAAGGGCGGTCGCCGTCGTTTCGGTGTTTTCCGCCTTGGGCTTTCCGTGAAGAGTCAAGTCAACGTGGGTCCGAAAACTTTTAAGGGCCTTTTTTTGTTGGTTGTGCATGGGAATTGGTTGACTTTTGAGGGACTGTTTGGTTTGACCCAGCATTATAGTTTCCGCTCGAAAATGTTACACGTGGTTTGATACTCTTTTAGGTGACATCAAATATCAATGAATGTTCAATCACTTTTCGTACACTATGTTTTAATATATATGAAATTAAGATCTCATGCGTTCGAATGAAAAGTATGTCCAAGCATTTTTATAACACGTGTATTTCAAATCTATGCATAAATCAGGGATTGCCCCAATTATAACTCCAGATCTACATAATCACCGCATACAAATTCATATGCTTTTTCAGTACAATTCTAGGGACAGCGTTTGAACTTCGCAAAGTAATGAACTCTTTGGCGTCATCAAACTCACGCCGCATTTATGAAATTGGGAGGTTTTGCTAGAATTCAGTTCAATCAGACTGGAACTTGCTGCATGCAATTCGACTTCATCGGGCTCACATTCGCAGGTTCATGTCCTTTCTCTCTAATTCATACAAAGTGTCCTAACATTTTCCACATTTTCCTGAAAACCGACAACGAATTCGATCCTTGGAGTTATGCTAATCTGAAGTGAAAGCTAGTAGGCCCATGGTCGGTCCTGTTAATGGGGCCAGTACTGATCTCACGTAAGCTCCTCTTGCGGCGCAAAAGCCCGGTACAATCTTCATTTAATTCAAGCCCATAAGTGGTTGCTAAAGGTGGGGTCGCCGATGACCTTTGCTAGTAAAAATGGAAAACTCTAGAGTTCGATTCATTTCCTGGAAAATAAATGATATTAAAAATATTTTTCTGAAAATAATTGCTCGTATTATCTGAAATAATTAGTCGATGGAAAATATATTCATGAATAATGACGATATTGATGATATTTTTTGTTCATTCATTTTTTATAAGCAACACAACAGATTTTTATTAGATAATGTTTTTTTAAGTCATCTATTTTCACCAAAAAAAAAAAAAAAAAACTCACCATCTCAATGTGATTTAGTAGACCTAATAATTTGGGCAAGTGGCCTTAGACTCATTTTCACTCGACCTCACCTCATACTTAAGCTCTACTCATTTTGCGGAAAATAAGAGACTTGGAAAATGTTTTTCCAAAATATAATTGCTTGATATAATAAATCGATGAAAATTATTTTGTTACTGATAATAATTTAATACTCTATATCTAAAATATTTTTGTGAATAATTAAAATATTTTCACCCATCATTTGTGAAAGTGATATTAGTGATCATTTATGAAAAAATGTTTTTTAAATTAGGGAAAAAACCATAAAAACCCTAAACTTTACCAAAAATGACAAATTTATTCCAAATTTTACCAACCATAACGCATTTACCCCAAACTCTATGGTCAATGGCATTTTCGTCTTATTTTTTCCTTTTTCGGTAGAGGGAAGAAAGAAGAAGAATAAAGGAAAAAAAAAAGGAAAAAAAATTAAAAAGTAAATGACAAAAATGTCTTATAATTTTGGGTAAATGTGTCACGCTAATACAAATTTAGGGTTTTGTTATGTTACAAAAAAAAAAAAAAAGTTTTGGGTAAATGTGTTACAATTAAAAAATTTAGGGTTTTTTTGTTACAAAAAAGTTTGGAGTAAATTTGTTACTTCTGGATAAAATTTTGAGTTTTTAGTAGTTTTTTCCCTTTAAATTATCTATTTTTCTCAAAATAAATTCATCCATTACTTCGACCTAAAAGCCAAATTGGCTTTGGATTGATTTGAGCAGATGGAGTGGACTAGGGGTGAGCATGGTTTGGGTGGACAATTCCCACTTTTAAAGTGGGAATCACCCACTAAGGACTGATTTCGAAAAATTGAAATTGGGACCCATCCATGGGTTCCATGAATCCATCCGAGAATCAAACTACCGGTCACAGTCCAGTTCCCTAGTGAGTCTATGGAACCGGTCTCCAATCCTTACAAAGCTTGTTTGGTCTTTTCTTACGGTTGAATTGTGATACATTGATTTTAATTAAGGATTGAAAATTATAAGGCAAAACAAATAGATAATACTCGTTAGCTAAAAACTTAATTTTTTCAAAGGTCATAGTATGGTCTCTTAAGGTTTCCTAACACCAAAAACATGTAGAGAATTAAACTTTATGTGAAAAGTCCTAACCTCCACGTGAGTTAAAACATTAATCGCTTGATCCATCTGTTTTCAACATCAACCTAATTTAATTATGGGAATGACAAAGGAGAGACCTAATTATACTCTTAAAACAATCTATTGACTCTTATGGATACCTTAATATGTTCTCTTCTTCCTCTACATTTATTTATGAAATGATAAGCTAACGGAACCGTCATTATTGGAAAAGTAACGGTGCAGTCTACACAAAGTATTTTGTCAAGGACACCTGATGACTTGCTTGTTTGGTCTAGTGGGACATCAACAAAGATCCTGCTTGGTGAAAAAGATATTGGGTACTAGACGCTCCACATTTGACTTTTCTTGTTACGATGCAGTCTGCACCACGTATTTTGTCCCCAAGGCACCATGGATGAAAAAATAAATGAATGAAGAATCATGAAACTAAATCTTGGGTCATATCAACAAAGAAACTATTTTTAGTGAAAAAGAAATATATTCCCTACTATTTCACGAGGCTCCACATTTAACTTTTTCATTTGTTTATGGATCTCCTAACTCTAACTTGTATTCTAATAGACTTGTATGATTTTATGTACAGAGAGAAGGAAAAATCATAAGTATTTTCTTTGGCTTAAATAGCTCAACAAGAACTTAGAAAAGAACAACAAAAATTTATGGAAAAAATGAACGCTATCTAATAATTTCTTCAATCCGAGACTGAGTAATTAAGGATCAAGGTAACACCATGCACAGCGAGGCACCAGAGGAGAAGAGGTTGGGCACGAGGAGAGGGCAACCGCTAAGGTTTAAGTTAGAGGGAGAGCAACAAGTGATGAGGATGGGGTTGTTGGCAGGAGGGACGGCAGGCGAGAGCTTGTGCTCAAAGAGAGAAGGCAAGGTGCATATGGACATTAAGATGAAATAGGCCCGCTAAGGGTGCGTTTATTTGTGTTTTACATTAACTTTTTTTTTCTAAAGGAATGAAAAAAAAAAAAAACTATTTCTATTATAGGGAACAGTTTTTGAACAAAAAAAAGGAGTTTGATAAATATGTTCTTGGAATAAATAAAAAACAAAACATGTTTGGTAAATTTGTGTTCTTTTTTTTGTTTCTTTTAATTTTTTTCCTTTTTTTTTTTTTTTTTTTTCTTTTTTTCTTTCACCAACCTCGGCCATGGCCGGCAACCGGCCGACGAGGGCGGCGGCCTCGCCCAGCCATGGCAAGGCTCGGCCTAGCCATGGTGAGGCTCGGCGGCCCCCGGCGAGGCCGAGCCTCGCCGTGGTTGGGCAAGGCTCGGCCTCGCCTTGGCCGGGCGAGCTTGGGCTCACCGAATTGGGCGAGCCCAAGCTCACCAAGCCTCGCCCGCGCCCCCGGCGAAGGTCGCCGACCCTCGATGGCGTCGCCAACCCTCGACGGCCAGTCGCCGGCCATGGCCAAGGTCGGCGACTGGCCAAAGAAAAAAAAAGAAAAGAAGAAAAAAAAAGAGAAGAAAAGAAGAGGAGAGAGAAAATTTGTTCTTAAAAATTGTTATAGAAACAAGAAACACGTTTTTTTGTTTTCTTTTTATTCCAAATGTGTTCCCGAACAAAAAAATAAATTTAGAACAAAAACGCAAACAAACGCGTTTCTTTCTTTTTAAAAGAGAAATTTTATTTATAAACAAAAAACACAAACACAAACAAATAGGGCCTAATATGCCTAAAGTATCTATTGCTCAGAGATGACGTTATAGGGAGAGAGAGAGTCATGGGGATGCGACAGCCTATGCTCAATCTCTTATTTTGTTTCTTTCGGTTGCCAATTGCATCTCCATTTGGCGTGTCATCAAAATGGCACAATTATTCACACGGTATCGTCACATCAGCAACACCCTATGTTTTTTTTTTTTTTTTTTGTTCTGGATGAGAAAGCAAGTAAATGGATTATTAGAATGAAAAAAAAATAAGGGGTTGATCCTATTACACACCTAAGAGACAAATTTAGTCAATAATGTCCAATAACTACAAATATAGATGCGTTTGGTAATTATTATGTTTCCAAGAATAATTTCTAATCATTTTTATTTTATTCTACTCCCGATAACAATTTTTAAGAATTTTAAAGCGTTTGATAATTGTTCAAAATTTCTATCCCCGAAATAGAATTGCGTCTAGCATTGTCCTCAAAATTTCTACTACAAACCATTTTCTTTTAATTTTTTTAAATAATTTTATCATTTTTTTTTTTTTTTTTTTTCTTCTTCTTTTCTTTTCTCTCCCCCACTTCTTTAAGCTCTGGCCAATGACCTCACCAGAGTGTTGTTAGCCCTCGGTGAGGCCACGCCTCGTCGACTGAGCCTTGGCTGGCTCGCCCAATTGCCGAGGAGGCTCAACCTCGTCAAGTTATTGCGAGGTCGAGCCCCGCCGCCTGAGCTTAGCCTTGTTGAATCTAGGCTCGGCTAAGGCTCGTTGGTGGTCGAGGGAGGCCTAGGCTAGGCTCGACCAAGCCTCGCCACCAAGCCTCGCCGATGGCTAAGCGAGTCTTCGATGAGCTCGCTAGACCTCGCCCGACCTCACCCAATTGTTGCTGGCGACCGGCGGCAATGGATGGTGACGATGAGAGTGGTTAATGGCGGCCGCAGCGGAAGAAGAAGAGAGAAGGAAGAGAAACAAGAAGAAAAGAAAAAGAGAAAAAAAATTATTAGCTTGATTCTAGAATTGTTCATGGAAAAAAAGAATGAACTTTTTTTTTATTTCTTGATTATACTCCAAATCTATTATTAGAAATAAAAAATTTATCAAACGGATTTCTATTTCCAAATCCATTTTGAGAATAAAAAAAAAAAATTAAACATTATTTAGCTAGTTGCCAAACGCACTATATATATTTATATATTTGTTCGAAATACTACAAAATAAGTAAATAATTGAGATAGAATATCTTTTTTAAAATATATATATACTAATTCGAATGGGTGAGTGGACGGTTTTGCGCCTAAAATCGGGAACCGCACCGATACTCACCAATTCTATTAAATTGAAATTGAGAACCGGATTAGATCGGACCGGAACCGCCGATTCCAATTCCAATCTAGTTCGGTTCGAGCAGTTCTCACTTTCTTTACACACCTCTAGAGCGGACCATCGGGACTCCATGGTAAATTTACGACTATTGATGGAGACCGATGAGGATAAGTCTTAGGACGCGTTTGGTAACGATTCTGTTTCAGGGAACAAATTATGATCAGAAATGATTATTTTTTATTCTGTTCCCGGGAACTGATTTTAAGTAAAAGAATGCGTTTGGTAACGTACAAAAATTCTGATTTTGGAATAGAATTGCATTTGGTCTGTATTCATTGCTTATGTTCCAAATCAATTTATTTTAATTTTTAAATAATTTTTATAATTTTTTTCCTTTTTTTCTTTTCTTTTTCTCCTATTCTAATTCTTCTTCAGGGTTGGTTGCCGACCCTCGACAAGGCCAGCCCTCGTTGGCTCGGCCTCGGCCGATAGCTAGGCGAGGCCCGCCCACCGGTGGGGTTGGGCAAGCCTCGTCGGTGGCTAGGCTTGCCCATTCAGCCGGGTGGCGGGGGTGGTCGCAAAGTATGGCGGTAGATGAAGAAGAAGAAAAGAAGAAGAAGAGTTTTGATTATCAATTTTGTTCAACAAGCCAACTTTTTTTTTTTTTTATTCGATCATTGATTCTAAACAAATTTATTTCCGTTTTATCAAACGCGATTCCGAACGATTTTAACAAAATCGTGTTTGGGATGACATGCCCTTAGTTATCCACGTCGTCATTGGTCCGATCCGAACGGTGTTTTGACTAATTGTTCCGCGCCAAAACAAAAAAAGAAGGGAGAAAAAACCGGTCCACGATGTGACGTGACGTCATTACTTCAACCTCACTCTCGCTCAGCTCCGAAGCTCCGAAGCTCGATCATCGCCTTCCCTGCTCAGCTCGGAGCGCCGTCCAGTCTTCCGCCGAGAGCTCTCGCCGGAGCGTTTCTCCGAGCTCCGGCATGGAGGAGAAGAGGCCGAGCATCGATCAGTTCAAGGGCCGAACCAGGCTGCCGACGTTCGCCGCCCCGAGGCGCTACGACCTCCACCTGAAGCTCGACCTCGTCGCGTGCCGCTTCTCCGGCGTCGTCCGCGTCGCCCTCGCCGTCGCCGAGGCGACGAAGTTCCTCGTCCTGAACGCGCTGGAGCTCGCCATCGGCGACGTCTGCTTCGCCTCCTCGGCCGATCATGTCCGTGATCGTCGCTCGACATCGGTTTTCCGATCGTTGATTTTTTCAGGATTTCTTATTTTGGGATTTGTGCTTGTCTTTCCTTTGCTACGAGCAGAGGGAGGTTCGTCCCTGCGACGTCGTGCTGGACGACGAGGATGAGATTCTGGTTCTGGCTTTTGACGAAGCGCTGGGCTGCGGCGAAGGAGTGTTGACCGTTGAGTTCTCCGGGATGCTTAATGCTCAGTTGAAGGGCTTATACAAATGGTTCTTCTCTTGCTCGACTCTTTTCTCGTAATTTAACTTTTATCTTGTTTGGTGTGCTTCGACGCGAGGACGTACCGAGATAGAAAGAAACCATGCTTGATGATGATTATGTATCTGATTGATTTTCTCCTGGGAAATAGTTAGACTGAAAAAGTAAAATCTTTCCTTCGATGCGAAATTTTTTGTTCCCTTCTATTTTCGGCTTTGATCTTCATTAGTTTTTCCAACAGTTGTGTCCAATTTTACAGTGCTTATATGGATGGAGGAGAAAAGAAGTATATGGCTGCTACCCAGTTTGAAGCTGTAGATGCCAGGAGGTGTTTCCCCTGCTGGGATGAACCTGCTCTTAAAGTATGTCTGCATCACATGACAATTAACTTTTCTCCCATAAAGCATGATCCTGGACTGTATGAATTTGAAGATCACTGTAAAATTAATCGGCACCATTCGACTGTGACAGAACTCTCAGGAACTTCCCTATATGATAGTCACCTGTGGCATCGAATCATCGAATTATTATTTTAATGATATGGATTGTCGCTTCTTGTTTTCCATGTACAGTATGGAAATTGAAAAGCATGTGTTTGCTTACCATCCTTTTCTATGGTAACTTGTATAAACTTTCTTGAGAGCGAGATGTCATAACCTATGCATTTTGAACAGGCTACCTTCCAGATAACGTTGGACGTGCCCCTAGAGTTGACTGCACTGTCCAATATGCCAATTCTCCAGGAAAAGCTCAATGGTGATATTAAGACCGTATATTTCAAAGAATCCCCCATGATGTCTACTTATCTGGTGGCTGTTGTAGTTGGTTTATTTGATTCTCTTGAAGAAACCACAGCGGATGGTATGCATAAGTTCCAAAAGCTCCTTTTCCATCTCATTTGCTGATAATAATATTTTCATTTGCTGATGGCGCTTCGGTGTTCTCATGCAGGGATTAGGGTTCGTGTATATTGTCCTCCCGGTAAGAGTGACAATGGAAAATTTGCTTTGCATGTTGCTGTGAAGGCTCTTGAGCTCTATACTAGGTGAGCATCTAGTTGAACTCTTTTCTTGACATCAGAACAGATAGTACACCTCTGCACTCCTCTTTGAGAATTGAACCAAGTCATAGGGATTGCCTGATATAAAGCATATGTAATAACAAATTGAGCAGCATGGCTTTCCTTTCCCTCCTTTCAAACAATTTCAAGAAACTCCAGTGATAATTCCCCCCTCATCCTGGGGCCATTCGGTAAGAAATTGTAAATGAGTTTGCATCTGGACATAAGTCCGGTATTTGCTACATAATTGATTGAAGAATGGATTGTTTCTTTCATCTCTTCAACTATTCCTTGCTCGTTCCCTAAAGAAATCAAGTAGCTCTTTTCTGGTGGTAATGCTAATCAGATGACCATCTTCCATGGGTGCTACTTAGGTACTTCTCAGTGCCTTATCCCCTCCCTAAGCTAGATATGGTCGCAGTCCCGGAATTTTCTGGTGGGGCAATGGAGAACTATGGTTTGATCATATACCGGGAAAATGAGATGCTTCATGATGAGTTGCAATCCACAGCTGCTAAGAAGCAACGTGTAAGGAATTTTCTTCCCCTGACCTGATTTCTGTTGATTACTCTGTATTGTATCCCGCTTGTAAACGATATAACGTATAGAAGTGATGGGCACCCTTTCTCTATACCTGAAATTATGTTATCATCTCCTCTTTTTAGTCTGAAAATTTGGGTAAACATGCATAATAAATCCATTAACTGTTGGATCAGATCACAGTTGTTGCGATGCATGAAGTTGCTCATCAGTGGTTTGGCAATCTGGTTACAATGGAATGGTGGACTCATCTATGGTTGAATGAAGGTTTTGCTACATGGGTAATCTTCACTAAAATCCATTCTACTGGATGAACACTAGAGAACAAAAACTTAATCTGATTTTTATTATTTCTCTTTAATCTTTTTCAGGTGAGCTATATGGCAACTGACAATTTGTTTCCTGAGTGGAAAGTCTGGACTCAATTTCTCCAACAAACTGCTAGTGGATTGCATACGGACTCATTGGAAAAATCACATCCAATTGAGGTATGAGTTCACTCTCTTTAAAGCATGGTATCAGTCAATTAATTCATGTCGTTGATACTGTGTGGGCTGTTTTTTAGGTAGAGATAATCCATGCTCGAGCAATTCTTGAGATATTTGATGCTGTAAGCTATGAGAAAGGATCAGCTGTCATCCAGATGTTGCAAAGCTACCTTGGGGATGCGATATTTCAGGTGATAAATATCTAGATTCTGAATCATAAAACCTGATTCTCTGTAATATATTGTAATTTAAATGTATCATCAGCACTTCTCTGAAAGCTTTGTGGTTGGTTAGGCTACAAAGGATCAAGAAAAAACTCTCTGCCTGTTTAATAGAGTACCCTGGCATGTCTTTGTGGTTTCTCTTGCTCCCTTCCACTTTTTCTTTTTCGTTTTTTCTTTTTGGTCTATATGTTACAGGTATAATAGTTCTTCCTTTGTGTCCCAGTGAACTTTTTCACGGGGTTATTTGCACTTCTTTTGAGATATATTAGTCTTATATACTTTATATTGGTATAGCACTTGATTTCCTGTAACCCTTTTTTATGGTCGAAAATTTCCTGTAATCTAAACCTGGCTATTTTCAGTGCCTGAGACCTAATTCAATCAATCTTTTGAGACCTTGGACTACTGCTATCCCACTACTGTAAATAAGAGATTTATATTGAAACATTTAGTACATATCATGGATGATGAATGGTTGGAGTCAAGAGTCATACTTTTCATTATGCGATTCAGAGCAAGTTTCAGTAGATTGCTATACTAGAGGGAGATATTTAGCAGTATTGACTGATTCTTTCTGCGTCTCAAAAACAGAAATCATTGAGTTCATACATGAAAAGATATGCGTGGAAAAATACAAAGACTGAAGACTTATGGACTGTTCTGACAGAGGAATCTGGTGTTGAAGTGACTAATCTGATGGACACTTGGACCAAGCAAAAAGGATACCCACTCATATCCATGAACCTAAATGGCCATATATTGAAGTTTGAACAGGTGTTATTGTAATGTTTATACATGCTTTGCCTGTCATTCATAGTAGAAGCTTTTAAATTTTAGGTTCTTGTATCCAGTGAATTCTGAAATTTTTCTCATCACTGCAGTCACAATTCATACTATCTGGATTGGCTGGTGAGGGGCTATGGATTGTTCCCATAACCTTGTGCCTGGGTTCATATGAGAGACAGAAGAAGTTCCTTTTGAAAACACGATGTGGAGAAATCGACATATCCGACCTTTTCAATTCTTTTAGCAACAGTTTAGGCTTATCAGAGGAGAATGATCTGGAAAAATTCAAAGAGCACTTTTGGATCAAGATTAATATTTATCAGAGTGGTTTTTATAGGGTCAAATATGATGACAAGCTCGCAGCTCAGCTTATCAAAGCAATAGAAAGCAATTGCCTCTCTGCAACAGATAAATTTGGTGGGTGCATCCTGCCAAGTTTGATGAGATTGCATGCTAGTTTAAACTTATTGCATAGTTGTGAATTTATGTGTCAAGACTATCAATAGGGCACAGGAAGTTGTAGAGCAAGGATGAAATTCCCTGGCCAGGTCTTGAGAATGGAATGCATAGAAACTATTGACATACTTTTCTCTAGGAAAAAAAGTTCATAGAGAACTATCTTCACTTTTAACAAGACTTCAGTATATCTTCTATTCTATTATGGCCATAGGGTGTCTTGTTAATTATCTTACATAGAACAAGTGCAACTTCATTCTCTAGCACTTTAGGTATTATACTGCAGTATAACCAATGAGCTTCTCTATCAGTCATTTCCTTATTGTGAACATCAGCAAGTGTCAAAAATCTAATTACTGTATTGAATAACTTATTTTTAGGGATTATGGATGATACTCATGCCCTTTGCCAGGCTGGCAAACAGTCACTGTCTTCTCTGCTCACCTTGATGGGTGTATACAGAAAAGAAACAGACTATACTGTGGTATCAAATTTAATAGATGTAAGTAGTTCTGCAACAATGCAGCCCTTCACCTTATATGCCATCTATCTTAGAAAGTTGATCACCAGTAAATTGTGCTACAGGTCTGCTACAATATCGTGAAAATATACTACGATGCTTTTCCAGATTCGGTGGATAACTTAAGACAACATTTTATCAATATCCTCCTACCCTCTGCTGAGTAAGATGACGTAGTTTCTATTTAATTCACAGCGATGAATTGATTTGATAGCTGTATGAAAACTAATTCTCTTGCAAAAATTTAAGAGAATGGTTGTAGTTCCTTGCTTATGTGTTTTAAATAGAGTGAAAACAAGCTTCCTCGCTTTTCATTTTTTTTTTCTTTTGGAATGTGATTGTGCAATACATGCACGGAACATTTGTGTTTTGGTACCTTTTACTTTTTCGTTGCAAAAAATGTGAACATTGACATGATGCTTAGCTTTTCTTGCGAAATTAAACTTGTGTTGCTAATAGCTATAAATCATACTTTTCTGTTCTTCCTCACAGGAGATTAGGCTGGGAATCAGTATCTGGAGAGCCTCATTTAAATGTGCTCTTGAGGGGTGAAATCTTTATGGCTTTGGCTTCATTTGGTGATGAGAAAACTCATGAAGATGCAACCAAACGATTTGAGTCGTTGTTAAAGGATAAAAACACTCCTCTTCTTTCAGCTGATACAAAAAGGGTAAGAACACCAGCGGACATAGGGGGCTGGTCATGGCCCCTTTGTCAGTAGGGTTCGCCATTTTCTTCAATACTAAGTACTAATCAATATTAAAAGAGAATGTGCTCTTATTTTTTTCTTTTTCAAACATATGTCTCACCATCCAGACCTATAATTATTGGTTTACCTTTGATAAGGACAAATACTTAGGGACTCCTGTACAGCTTCTCAATGAGTTTTTAAATTCTCCACAGGCTGCTTATATTGCTGTGATGAGGAAAACTACTGTGGCGAGCAGGAATTATTTCGAGTCCTTGTTGAGCATTTACAGAGAAGCAGATACAGTGCAAGAAAAAGAAAGAATTTTGCGTAAGTTTTCAAGGCTAATGAATTGTCTTAGATGCAATTTCTTTCTTTGTTTTTAAATTATTTTTTTTGTTCACACCGTATATGAATTTTAAGTGCTCGTGTGTGGAACTCATGCAGGTCATCTGGCAGCTTCTCCAGACCCAGAAATAGTGAGGGAGGTTCTGAACTTTTTAGTGTCAGATGAGGTATTGCATATTTGCCAGCTATTGTACTGATCGTGACAGTAAAAGTTAAATGAAAGTCAACTTCAATTTTTCTTGAGATTTACTGAGGCTATCTGAGTATCTTTCTAGGTTCGAGATCAAGACATCATTTATGGATTTAGGGGAATAAGCTTAGAAGCACGGGAAGCAGCGTGGAAATGGCTGAAGGTACGGAGTTCTATTTCTGACCCTAATGCTTTGAGCATACTGTTGAAAAAATTTTATATTCAATTTGATGGCCAGTTGATATTCTGTCGAATATGATGGATGAGAGCGAAATTAAGGAAGCAACTGTCAAGTCCTAAATTTTGTTGCCAATCATATGTTCTGTAGAGCTAAGTAGGGCCAGGTTTGACAAAGCTTATGTGCCTGGCCCTAAAGGATTTCATTAGTTGTAACTTGTCTGTAAGATCGACTATATGACAGCAGCCAAATCAGGGAACGTGATCTTGAGATAGATGCGGAGCAACGCCAGGTTAATATTTTGATTCTCTGCATTATCAGGACAGTTGATGCATTTGCTAATGAATGCAGGATAATTGGGACTTCATTTTGAACAAATACGGTACTGGTGTGCTGTTCACCGACTTTATAACCAACATTGTTGCTCCGGTGAGCAACTGAATCCATAGGACTGTTGTACTTCACAGAAAAATGCTCTCTACAAGTGCGTATAAGGTTGCAATCCCTTGATAATATTGTTCCGCTCGTCTGCATGCCAAATTGACCCACCTTTCATAAAGAACAGTATGAATTTAATAATTTCCTGGCATTTTTTAGCTCGAGTGGATATTCCATTGGAGAAATGAGTAATAGCATGCTCTAGGAAGCTGCTCACTGCTGGATGATGTTGATCCAAGCAAACTTTTGAGTTCTTACAAATTGTGTTGTCCGTGACTATATTTCAGTTTTCAAGCAACGAGAAGGCTGATGAAGTGGAAGCATTTTTCGCAAACCGGACAACTCCCGCATTTGCCATGAACTTGAAGCAAAGCATCGAACAAATCCGAATCAAAGCAAGGTGGGTTCAGAACATAAAGCAGGAAGAATCCCTTCCGGAGCTTGTCAAACAACTAGCAAGCAAGGGATGACCCATCCCAGATTACAGGACCCCAATGAGGTTCGAATTCATGAGAAACTATGAAAAATATGAATAATCCGGTAGGGTCAAGCTGCTGGCCTGCCTGCACTTGCTTTTCTTTATAGTGCCGTAGCCCCTCTTATCAGGACAAGGATCCCAAAAAGGGTCCAACTGGTCTATTCAACCGTGCTGCCCCAATGACGATGCTCGAAAAGGGTCAGAAACATTTGTATGTAGCGACGAAGTGCAGATATGCACGTACATTTTGCTTTGTAATTATTAATTTTGACGGAAAATGTATATTGACACACCCTATTTCAAATTCTGTTTATCACCACCATGATCAAGACACTAATGATCGTCATCTATTAGGAACGGAATTGGGGTCACTGCCACATTTCTTGAAAATGCAATATTAACCGAGGACAACATATTCACTTATTTTCCTGGTGTATGGACCTCGACGATCGGGAAAAGAACTCGCTGAAGATATATTTTCCTTGTCCCTTTCTTCCTTCTTACATACATTACTTCATGCAGTACCTCCTGCATCACTTTATCAGCCCTGCTAAGCCAAAATGGAGCCGCATGTTTGAAATTTTCAATAACAGCACCACCCTCGTCAATAAAGCAAAAACTTTACAATGCTAATGAGTAATAATACTCTTTAATCCTAACTTTAGAACCGCGTGGCTAAAGTTCAGAAATTTTTCTTGCATATGTACGACTGTGAATATACCACACTTGAGAATGAATATTGGTGAGGTTGGATTCTCTCAACCACGAGCACGAAGAACAATGATCTTGAGCTCATCCTCAAATGAGAGAGAAATTTAAATTGCTTCGAGATGCGAGAACTATTCAATTATATAGAGTACATTCTTTACAACGCACATGCTTCTGATTCTTCCCAATTCCCCCACCCCCAAAGAAAGGGGCCATACATATTGCGGAACTCCTACTATGCACAATTCTACAGAGAGATGGGACTTGTGACCCTCTACATGTTGCTCAGACTTCTGCCATAGTAACCCAAGATGCAGCCCATTATGAACAATGACATCCACTAGAAACTGGAGAACAACAGGGTGATGTAAAGTTTTGAACTCTGGGGCTACAACAATATTACAGCAAGAGCAATTGTCACAGCAACCGTACATATCAGTGCCTGCAAAAAATAACTAAGATAAGGAGAGGAAAAGCAGCAAAAGGAAAAAAATTT
Organism: Eucalyptus marginata; assembly: GCA_014182565.1. Classification (NCBI taxonomy): domain Eukaryota; kingdom Viridiplantae; phylum Streptophyta; class Magnoliopsida; order Myrtales; family Myrtaceae; genus Eucalyptus; species Eucalyptus marginata. The sequence continues at coordinate 34,473,142 of CM024594.1, forward strand.
CAACTTGCGGATGGAGGCTAGCCCTTCAACTTTATGTAAATTTCTTTCCAAAAAGTGTTGTTGCAAGGAAAAGGATTGAGACATAATATACCTGATGCTATGATTATGAAAGAATGAAAAATCATGGGTTGAGCAGCATTGATCCTAACATATATATACTGACAAAAAACCATAAATTTTCACAAATATGCTTGCTGCTCTTGCAGTATCTCTCTCTAATTTTTCTCAAACCATAACTCCACTAAACTTATAAGGAGCGTCAGAGGATTTACTATTGACACTTCAATGAACACAGGATGTTATCTCTCCACTTACAGCTATTGCCGAAGCAGCGAGTCCTGCCCGCTCTCTTGGATCTCTTTGATAGTAGTTGCAGAAGTACAGTAGTGTTGCAAAGTACCACATTACAGGAAAAATAAATCCACCTAGGAAACTGCAAAAATGGAGAGGCATGAATGAGAGAGACAGAGACAGAGACAGAGACAGAGAGACAGAGAGAGGGATAGGGAGAGGGAGAGGGAGAGGGAGGGAGGGAGGGAGGGAGGGAGGGAGAGGGGAAGGAGAGAAGATGGGAGGGAAAGGCAATGCGTACCAAAACCATCCAATTCCCCAGCCAAAATAAGGAAGAGGTTTATCATACATTCCCAACTGGTGATCTTCCACATCCTTAGCGAGGGCATGGTGGCCTTTTGGCTTGCCTCCTCCATTAGCTAAAAGCTCTACACTCAAAGAAGAATCCCAGAAACTAATCAAAAGAAGAATTCCAGAAACTGATCAAAATTCATCTTGCCACAGGTCGAAATCATGACAATCTTATGTATATTCTCATGTTAGCGAAGAATGTCCGGTACTTGGTTAGATGAAAGCAATTTTCCAGTATGTTTTCATGTTAGTGAAGAATGTCTGGTACTTGCTAAGATGATAGCTATTTCCCAGCCAGTATGCCTGAGGTTCACCATAGACACTAAGAGATGACAATGACAGTAGACAAATGCCACAGAGAAGTCACTAATCTGTATGAACATATTAGGTTAAGCGGTCTTCACAACAATTCTTCCTACTCCCCTGTCTCTCTCCTCTCCTCTTCCACTGTTATCTTTCTTTTCTCTGACTCTTTATTTCTTTCTCTGGATGTGTGATTGTAATGAGACCTGTCTGCGACTCACATCAACCTCATGCTCATATATTTCTACCAGTGAAAAACAGAGCAAATGAGCTAAAACCCGACAAAAGTACAAGTGGATAAAGGGAGTACTTTCGTCCATGATTTGACAGATCTGTATAGGAACAAGTAGATATCAAGTCTCCTAGGGGGCAACGTTTTCACCTCCAAGCACCTGCAACATAGGAGAGAAACTCTATGCTCGTTACCACATCCTGCAGAAGGAGAAAAATAACACCATACAACAACTACCAGTGAAGTCTATACGAGCTCCAAGTTTCCGAGATTAAATATCAAACTACATCCAACAGAAAAAGAAGAGAAAAAAAGAGAGAGGAAGAGACTAAGTAACATGACAATTTCATGCAAGTCAATATGGTTCTATAAAGAACTCTAAAAGTACAAAGCAGATTGCCCCGACATATCCGAGAAATCTTCTCCTGATTAAGTAAGGCGTCGATACATTATGTAGCTAGTGAACTTCATCCTTTATTCTGACCAAAAAACAAACTTTATCCTTTAACAAATCATCTTAAAAGACACAGTGCAATATGGGAAATTGTAATAGATGCGTCCTGCATCGATGAGAAAGGAGCGGAATCATGTGCAGCCCAATGCTCGTTTATGCATTTTCCTAGATCCACCATCCTCTATTCCAGAAACCCCAACGAAGCCAGCGCGATTGCAGAGCATTGTCAAATTCTCATGAATTTTTACGCTTTTGCACAGATAGACAACAACCCAGAATCCACAGTTGAGCTCCAATCTCGGCAATAACAACAATAATCCGACCAAATCAAGAGGAACTCCGGTACAACGAAGACCCGGCATCGATTTCGACTAGCGTCAAACGCCAGAAACGAGCAGAACCTCTCGAACATTCAACCGGAACACCAATCCGACAGGCACACCGCAAACGAGTACCCGCAAGATTGAAAATTCCGGCCAAAAAAAACACAACCCATCAAGCAACGAATTCCCCAAACATCGCACGGGATCAAACCGAACTCGAACGGCACCTACCCATCACGGAATCCGAAACCAAGCTCTCACCTTCCGAGGAGAGACGACAGGAGATGCGGAGAAGAGCGAAAAGCTCAGCCCTTTCTTGCCTTCGCAAGTACGTAAGGATGGCCCTTCCCCCGTCGTCACCACCAATCAACGCTGCAATAATGGGATTTGGTGGAAAGCGTTGAAAGATGAGAACTTTATCTCTCCCCCCGTCTCCCTCTCATTCTCTCTCTCTCTCTCTCTCTCTAGAAGCGAGAGAGGAGGTTTATGTTATCTTGAGGGGAGGGAAGGAGACAGGAGAGAGGATGAGTTCCGGAAGTTAATCCATCCATGGATGGCAGCAAATCAAATTTGAGGAGCTAATGATCCTGCCGCGTCCCTTTAGCTTCTCAGGCCCGGAAAAAGGGGACAACGACACCAAACGGTCGGTCTCTTAACCTTTATTAACATTGGCCCGCTGTATAATTTGGTCCATATACTTTTAATTCGTTTAACATAGACTCCAAATTTTAGCATAATGTATAATGTCGTCTCTAATTTTTCAAATTTGTTCATTATAGTCCATGAATTTTTTTTTTGTGTATTCAATTTAATCACTAAATTATTTTAAAATATTTAGTTTTGTCGTTTTATTAATGGAAGTTCATGCATAACATTAAACATTTTTATATAGTTCCAGGACTAGATTGAACGTAAGCCAAAATTTTAAGGATAACGTTTGAATAAATTAAAAGTTCGGGGATGATATTGCACGTTGGAATAAAGTTCATAAACCACAAAAGATAAATTAAAAGTTTATGGAATGCATTGCACGTTTGGTCCAAGTTTAAGGATTATTTGTGTCGTTGTCCGCTAAAAAATTACTTCTTAAATTGTATTCTATTTCACGGGAGTCAATAGCAATTAAAAATCCTTAGTTGCGGTTATTGTACGATATAAGAAATTTTTAAATGCATTATAATACCGATAAGAAATGATAAAAATCTTATAAATTAGTTAATAGGGGAGAGTCACGTGAAACGCTAAGACATTAACTAATTGTTTTTTTTTGGGGGGGAGTTGGTAACTAATTGTTAAATTGAAACATTTGAAGTATTTCTTTTTTGTTTAACAAAACTTGTAGCATTTAATTAGGCAAGCACGAACCCAGATTGGAAGATTAACGAGTGAACAGTACAAGAGTACTCCCTGTGTTGCTCTTAGAGGCGATTTTAAATTTGGGATTTTTTTTTTTTTTTTTTTGGGCGAATCTTAAATATGAGTTTGTTTCATATATTCATATAGATTATGAAGTGACGTTTGATATATCCATCTCGTGACACACAGTTCTATTGGTTCGTGATCTAAATAGAAAATCACAAATTAAGTGATGTAATTGGTAATCTTCGAAAGGTGTTAAGTATCAATAAATATTAGAATAAGTCAAGATACAATGTTGATTATTGACTTTTTTTAGCGTGTCGGTAGACATGATTGTTTGGAAGAATCTTGTGGGAAACAACAAAACGTCATCGTCGACTTTTGTGATAGATGAATTTATTCTAAAAATATCATATATTTAGATGACGAAGTCTAAATCACGATGGGTTCCGTGCTAGATGATAAGTCGAGAGACTCTCTTTTAAATCTTATTGGAATGTGCCTATTTTGGCGATCGATCTAAGCCACCTATTTATGGGCATGATAATTCTTGTTAAACAAGCGAGAGTAAAGTTAAAAATGTCAACAATGAAATGAAAAAAAAAAAGTTCTCCATTTAAATATGTAAATTGAAATACTCCCCACTATAAAAGGCAATTGTATATTTAGGAAGTGTATTAGACGCAAATTTTGAATCTTCAATTAAGGTACAAAATAGAGCTTGTCTATTTAGACGTACGATGATCAAGCCAATCCAATAAATTATTTGTCTCTCTTAAATTAAAAATCATTCGGAAAATCGAATGTCACATTTCTAAAATTGATTCAATTAACTAGATTTGAGCACCTTCGATCTTTAACCAAGATTCATAGCTAATAAGAGAACACTATAAAGTCAATATAAAAGCTTTTAGATATATTTTATTTTGGATATATGCATTACAAGTCTTAAAACTATCGAGAAAGTGTAATTGAGTCATAAATTTTTTAAAAAATGCAATTGAATCATAAAACTTATCAATTTGATACAATCGAGTCATTCCGTTAATACCGTCAATTCATTTAAGGGAAAATGCCGAGGTGACTTTTTAAAATTTATTTATTTATCCCACGTAACATTTTTTATTATTTATTTCTTTGAAATCTTACTTAAATAATAGTAAAAAACTTCAAAAAAAAGCTAAAACAATTTAAAAATTTTGGAAACAAAGAGAAAAAAAAGGAAGGGTCATGGCTGGGCAACTTTAGCAATAAGTTTTGGGACTCGTAGGATCCTTTCGTTTCGCGGAAAATAATTTCCGGAAAACGTTTTTCGATTTTTCGACGTTCGTTTCGGAAAATGAATTCGCTGAGGAAAATGTTTTCCATCAAAGGAAAAAAGTATTTTAAAGTAGGGAAAATATTTTCACTTTTGAAAAGTGGAAAACATTTTCCTTCATTTGATCTCTTATTTCACACCTCTGCAAATCCCGACTTCCTCCTCCCCTTTCTTTTTCTTCTTTTCTTTTTTCATTTGAATTATTTTTTAATTTTCTTTTTTTTTAATTTGAATTTTTTTTTTTTGTTTCCTATTTTCTTCTTTCTTGGCTAGTTGTCAGATCGAGTAAACCTCAAGCTCGTCGATCTCAAACTCGCGTTCGTCGATCGCGAGCCTCGAGCTTGACACTCGCTCGTCGTCAATCTAGTGAGCGAAAATATTTTCCTTACCGAACACCTGGAAAATATTTTCCGAAACATTTTTGGTTTTAGCAAACACCATAAAATATTGTCATTTTCCGGAAAATGACTTCCGAAAAAAATATTTTCCTGGAAATGACTCATTTTCTCGCAAACGAACGGGCCGTAGTGTACGTATCATATTTTTAAAATTACTGCCTGTAAATAAGATATATATATATATATATATATATATATATATATACAAATTTATTTTTTTTATCTTTAACCGAGGTTCTCAGTGAGAAAAGTTGAACTAGAAAGGGAAATGGTGGCCCATATAAAGGAAAAAAAAACCGCCAGAATTAAATAATAATAAAAAAAAGGAGCAACGCCTCGAGCGAGCGGGAGCTTCGAAAGCACAAAAAGGCCGTCGTCTTCGTAATCTCACGAACCCAGATAGAGAGAGAGCGAGTCTGCAAACTGCGCGCCCCGCGTCGCCGATCGCCGGAGAATCGCCGCCGGCGAGATATGGGGAACCAGAAGCTGAAGTGGACGAAGGAGGAGGAGGGGGCGCTCCTCGCCGGAATCGCCAAGCACGGCGCCGGCAAGTGGAAGAACATCCTCAAGGACCCCGAATTCGCCCCCGCCCTCGTCAATCGCTCCAACATCGACCTCAAGGTCCATCTCCCTTCTCCTTTTTTTTTTTTTTTTTGAGCTTTTCGGTGCTCGGACGTATGCATTTCCTGGGTTTTGTCCGTCCGGTGCTGATCCTCGGCAAGGCGTTAGCTTTTTCGACTTTTGCGCTCGAGGTTTAAATGCGCGCTACGGCGACAGAGACTCATGCTCCTCGTTGCGCAGTGCAATGCGGGTGATTTTTGGCGTTTCTAGTGCGAGGAGTTTCGCGGTCTGCTGAAAATTGAAATTCGAATGGTGATCTTCGCTTGCGTGGAAAGTACTTGGCATCGCTCTCTGGCTGTTTTTCGGAAAGTTACCCGGGGCGGAACTAGGGGAAAGGGGATGAGTGTCTTATATTTGAGCAAGAAAAGTTCCCTGATGGGTTTCAGGTTGAATTCAAAGTTTGTGATGGTGCCGTCGAATCTGATGCAGAATGTAGTTTTGGCAGCTTTAATTGAAGTTTGAAGGAGAGAATTGACTGTTGTGTTGATGAAACAGAATTTTAACTCTTTGAAAATACCTAGCACAATTTGGTCAATGGAAAAACTGGGTTATGACATTTTTTTTTCGTTTTTCATTGCTTCTCGAAATTCTGAAACACACCGCGTGTTGCGCAGGTCAATTTGAGAATCGATCATTATGTTAAGCCTTGTTCGATGCACTTGTATTGTTGAACAAAACTATATGTCGCTGTGAGCAAATATTTGATTGTCATGTTGCAGACTCATTTCATTTTTGTATTGTCAATAAGAACTTGATTTTACTCATCTTACCTTTAGATAAGCTGGGGATCTCTGTCGCCATATCAGCTTACTATGGAGCTGTTGTAGACAACGCCCAGTGTGTTGATATATTACTCTAATTATGAATTTATGCATAGCTGGATCAAATCAGCTCTGTCTGAGCTGAAATGAAGTGTGGTACCTTGTTTTCAATTTTCTTTTGTACAGACATAATAGCATCCCATAATGAAGTGCGATACCTTGTTTTTCATTTTCTTTTGTACAGAAATAATAGCATACCATAATGAAGTGTGATACCTTGTTTTTCATTTTCTTTTATACAGAGATAGTAGCATCCCATAATTTCAATTTTCTTTTCTTTTCTTTCTTTTTTGTGAAAATGCATGATGATTACACCCTTTAATCTTCCATATCCAGGACAAGTGGCGTAACTTGAGCGTTGGTACTTCTGGACAAGGTTCTAGAGATAAACAAAGGCTGTCAAAAGTGAAAAGTCTGATGGCCGCTCCTCAGTCCAGTACCGTGCCTCTAGATCCACAAGCTCTTGCTGCATCTACTGATGTTGCATTGGTCAATTCTTCAAATAGCTTTCAAGATGGCAAAAATTATTCACTGTGGGTATCTGTGCTCCTTTTCCTTTTCAGTAACGGCAATCTTTTTTACTTCTATCCTTTGTTATCCTTTCTGTTTATACTCCCTTCCCTCTGGCATCTACTCGGGATTTTGTAAACTTGCACATTGGACCATTGCAGGAAGAAAAAGAGAGAAGCTTATGCAGGAATCTCTTAAGTGGGCGTTCGTTATTGGTTGAGCATTTGCTAGATGAAAATTTGCTTTACTTCTACTTGATTTTTGTATAGGCTTTTGTTCTTTGTATGATGTAAGACAGTTATCACACGGAACTCATTCAGCCGTCAGTCCGTTCCATGTCCCCGACCACACAGTGCATGATACAACAATACAATTAGTGTCACACTCTTGAGTCGCATAGTGTACTTCTGTTCTGGGCACTTTGTGGAAGGTAGAAGGACATTCTTTGCGTTGTATGCTCAATATCAACTCTGTATTGTTGCTGGATTGCTGTTTTTGATTCTTCTATTTAGAATACTTCGCATTCTCACAAGCTTCAAGTTGAGCCCTTTCTTGTCAATTGGAAGTAACAAATTACTTTGCTTCATCTTTCAGGCTTTTCAAGTTTTCATTGATGAATTTTTTGGATATATAGGGATAACACGCTAATCTTTGATGCACTTTCATCCACGAAAGGTCCCAATGGATCCGACATTGGTGCTATTGTTAGCTTCATTGAGGTGAGTTGAGATCTTTTGTGACAGCATTGTTGTATTTGTATTAATTTGTCACTGGGAATGTTTGGAATATTTTTTGGTGGTTTTTTTTTTATGCATGTTGTAGAAGCCGCGACAAATATCTTTAGTGAAGTTATGTTGATAGGCACATGTGGCTTGCGCGATGTGTGTTACATGTGATCTACAGGCTGCACTTTATCTATATATACTTTGGGTGTGTGTGTGGCTTTTACTGAATGATGAGAGAAGTAGTTATAAGACCGCAAATGCCTCACCACCGTGGATATGCTTTCTTAAGTTGAAGGTGGGATCTTTTGTGTATTTAGGTTTGTCCTAAAGGGATTAAATCAATCTCAAAAGCAACATGTAATGCTAACATTTGCTCTAGCCTTCCATAGGCGATTAATACTCAAATTGTTTTATCAGGAGGAAAGAGATGATGTCAGTTCTTTAGTCGACTCTTGTGTCTGCTTCAATGGTAGTTCTTACTTTCAGGAGGTGGTATAACATTAGTTTACTTGCCAAAAATGCAGCAAAGGCAAGAGGTGCCACCAAATTTTAAAAGATTACTGAGTTCAAAATTGAGAAGGCTTGTTTCTCAAGGGCAAACTCGAAAAGGTGAATTTTCTTTTTCACATTAATGTGAGTTTTATCAAACGGCATGTTATTTGAGATATGAATTGTTGACCTTGACAAGGCTTGGATTTACTGCAAGAAATGTTGCCGAACATCATTTACAGAAATGCAACATCATCCGATTTCCCTTACTGTTATTGCAGGTGGAGAAATATTATAAGATCAGTCGACAAGCTCCTCTAGGAACAAAAACATCTGTCCCAGAGCAGAAGGTAGTTCGGTCCCTACCATCACAGCAGTTGGCATTGTCAAGTCATGAGACAATGAAAGAGGTGGCAATGGCTGCTGCCTACAACGTTGTTGAAGCAGAGAACAAATCGTTTTTGGCTGCTGAGGCTGTTAAGGAGGCCGAACGAGTCTCAAAAATGGCAGATGATGCGGTTATGACGCTACAGCTAGTACAAGAGATCTATGAACAATGTAAGTTCAATCCTCTTACTCTCTAATTGCCCTTGCAGTGCTGAGCTCTGAAAAAATTTCCTGTGGGGTTTTGCTTTGCAGGTTTGCAAGGTGAATTTGTTCTCATGACATAATGCATTCAGTGTAACTCCAAAGGATTATACTTGCTGTAATTATCTGACTTGCCTTGCATGTAAATTTTTCCATGTAACATACTTAGGATTTTCTTGCCTCGAGCGCTCTTATTTGGTTGAATATCTGTTAGATCATATATGTTGCTGCTCACGAGTAAATAATTCTTTATTTGTTCTGCTTCAGAAGATTAGTCTTTTCTTGAGATTTTCCTTTGACCTTCAAGGTTTGTGCTAATTACAGCTATTCGTCAATTATTATGAATGACCCTAAGGAAGCTATTTTTTCCACCTGGGGCTAAAGAGAGAATTTAGAATGATAATAGGCTTTTCGGTTTGCAAACTGCAATTGCGGTCCACTTGACTTGAGAATAACTCCATCAAGATGCCTTTAATATGCTATTACAAATTTATTGAGCTTCATCTTCTTTTGTTAGTCTTTTCTCAATGAAGGACTCGATGTGGTCGAGTTTGATCTTTTTTAGACCTTTACATCTTTATAATTCAGGGTAGGAAAAAACTATCGGATGACAGATTTGACGTGCTTTCGCTAGTCATGTAAGCATGTCAAATTTTTATGATGCAGATTGTGGGTTGTCATTCTTTTTGAGCCAATAAATGCCGAATTTTGATTGCGACGGAAAGAATCCGATCTACCGCTCCCCTACCCAGATACCCATGCACAGAAATTCGATCATGGATGACCAGTTTAAGCCCTGCCCTTGTTCTACTGCAAAAAGGGTACTGGAGATGGATGTCACTTTCTGCAATCTATTGATCTTTGTCTGTCACCCTTCTTTAGATGATGTATATCCCTAATTTATATTCCAGGAGCCTAAAGGTTATTAGTGGCTTCTGTGCAGATGCCAATCAGGCAAAATAACACATATATATATTTAAATGGATGGCATCGTGCTAGTTTCTACGGTATGATCTATTATTGTAGCCGCTTCCTTTACGAATTGCTTAATTCTTAAGTTATGCTTGGTGCTGGGCTACTGGTCAAATCATAATCCTCCTTTTTCGTTCTGCTTCCTCCTTACCACTTGACCTCCAATAGTGTCTAAGCTTATCTTTGGCTTTTGCCGACGCCTTTCGAATCGTCCAGGGGCTATGTTGAAAAGTAGGATCATGTTTCTTTTCCTGGGGCTAATATTCAGTTATACAAGAAAAAAAAAGGATAAATTGACCCCAAAAAATTAATAATTTTTTTTAAAATTAAGTTATGTATCTATCAACGATCTTTCAAAGCAAGTCCAAGCAGACAGTATCTAAAGTCTGGACATTTGCTTCCATGAACATTTGATAGGACAAATGAAGATTTTCCTGAAATTCGAAAGTCTGACTATAATGCCCCAAATCATCGCTGGTTGGATCAAATTATTCTTTTACTAAATAAACGTTATAGCTAATTATACTTGGTCTGAAAAATAAACATGATGAGCAATTCTAACTTATCTATTTTTCGCAATCTAGTGGGACCCACGAATTTACTCAATTGAGTAAAAGACATTATTTCCGATAACTTTCGTTATCACATCTCTCTTTAGAATCGTGTCTAGCATACTTAGGCACGTTTGTTTTGCTAAAAATTAACTGTTACATCATTTTAAATAATTAGTCAAAGAAAAATATTTTTATTATCAATAACAATTTACATTTAATTAATTTCGCAAATGTTAGACATATCTTCCGTTCATCCATTTTTCTAAGTGGTATAGATAATTTTTCAGGATAATACTTTTCGAATCATTTATCTTTCACGAAATAAACGGAGTGATAATAATGAATAAAAAAAAACATACATTTACATGAGCAAAATTAAGTGGAGAAAGCGAAAATAATTGGAGGGAAAAAAAAAAAAAAAGGGAAGCAAGGACGGAGGATGGAGTGGTAATAACGGGAGAAGGGGAAGGGCAAATCCGGAAGAAAGGGGGGAGGAGTAAGCAATCTACAAAAAAGACCTAAGGGAGGGGGACGCCCTCCTCGTCGCACGCACGCACTTTCGTTGGTTCTCTTCTCGCCTCCTCCCTGCTTCTGCAACATCATCATCAGCAACAACAACAGCAAAAAACAGCTCTTCCTCCTCCTCCTTCCTTCCTCTCTTCTCCAATCTTCAAACTCCGCGGCTCAGATCCGAGGAGTTTGATTCCAAAAAACCCCCCCTTTCTCTCTCTTCATCTGCAGCAGCAGCAGCATCCCTCAGGTTCCTTCCCCCTCTTTCTCTCTCTAGAGCCGTCGAAGCTCGCCGCCGCGGCCGCGTCGTCGGTTTTTGGTCGGCGATTTGCGAGATTTTTTTTTTTTTGGGGGGTTGGGTTTGGAGTGGCGTTTGTTGATTCCGTGGCCGGCTTCGGGGAGGCGCGGCCGGTGGGAGATTGATTTCGGGGGATTCGGATCTCGGAGGCTGTCTCGACGTGTCCCCAGATCGAAATTTTTTGATCTGGTTTATTGCTCCTGTTTCTGACCTGGGGTTTCGTGCCCGTGTGGACGCCGCCTTTTCTGATTTCGGGAGAAAAGTTTGGGGTGGGGGGGGTGGGAATTTGAGGTGTTTTAGCATTGGGAATTCTTCCGAGGCTAGTTTGCCGGACGCTTGTGGATTGCTAGGAGATGGGGATTTGGGAGCTGGATGTCGGTTTTTGGTGGTTGCAGACTGGGGGTGTCTCGATGCGGCGGCGAGTCTTTCCTAGAAGCTGGATTGTGGATGCCACCTTTTTATTTGGGGAGCGAATTTGGGGGAATTTTAACGTTTCTTTGCACTGGGAATCCGTCCGAGGCTAGTTTCCCGGACGTTTGTGGATTACTAGATATGGGGATTTGGGAAAGGGGTGGGGGGTTTTGGAAGCTGGTAGGTCGGTTTTTGGTGGTTGGAGACTGGGGGTGCGTCGATGCGGCGAGAGTCTTTCTTAGGAGCTGGGTTGCTGCGTGTCATTGGGGTCTTTTGTTTTAAATGGTGGATTAGGACTAGGAAGACTTGACTTCTTGTTGCTATCTTATTCTGTTTTTCATACTAAACTTGGGCCTCAGCGAGGCGGAAGTGTTCCTCGAATGATTTTTTTTTTGTTTTTTTGTGCAGTCATGGCAGGCTTGACACCAGAAGGATCTCAGTTTGATCCCCGTCAGTTTGATTCCAAGATTAATGAGCTGTAAGTTTTCCTCCTGTTCCGTGTCATGCTCCTTTTTGATTGAATGATTCTGAGTTAAAGTGATTTGGTTCTTGCTCGAATTGATTGTTTGCAGGACAACTGAAGGGCAAGAATTTTTTACTTCTTATGATGAGGTTTACGATAGCTTTGACTCGATGGGTCTGCAGGAAAACCTCCTCAGGGGCATCTATGCTTATGGTATGTCTAGAGAGGATCCCCCACTTACAGATTTAGTTGCTACTCTCGAATTTTCCATTAGCTTGCTTAATCGCTCTTTTCGTTGAACAAGTACCTACATTACTTGGTGGTGCGATCATCGAGAACTTTCTGCTAAATTCTGACTGTCTGAGATGTAAAGTTCTGAAAATGTAGTTATGGAATTCTGATTTGTTATTTGACCAGCATTCATATGTTTCTGGGGTTGTTATATTCAAGTTGATCATACACTGATTATTCCTCCTGTTATCTTCTTATCAAGGTTTTGAGAAGCCTTCTGCCATTCAACAAAGGGGAATTGTGCCATTTTGTAAGGGTCTTGATGTGATTCAACAGGCTCAATCTGGAACTGGAAAAACTGCAACTTTCTGTTCCGGAATCTTGCAACAACTTGACTATGATGTTGTTCAATGCCAGGCTCTAGTTTTGGCCCCAACTAGGGAATTGGCTCAGCAAATTGAGAAGGTCATGCGAGCATTGGGTGACTATTTGGGTGTGAAGGTTCATGCTTGTGTGGGTGGAACCAGTGTCAGGGAGGATCAGCGTATTCTTCAAAGTGGCGTGCATGTTGTTGTGGGCACCCCTGGCCGTGTTTTCGACATGCTGCGGAGACAGTCACTTCGGCCTGATTATATCAAGATGTTCGTGTTGGATGAAGCTGATGAAATGCTTTCACGAGGATTCAAAGATCAGGTTTGCAGTGGTCTAAGATCTTTGTTCTTTTCTAGTTTTCTTGTTTAGAACGCTTATAAGAAGCTTGATCTAGATAAATGACTTCTACTAATACATTTGTTGAGCTCCTATCATTTGTGGTTAACATGAATATGGTTAATAAACATTTGTAAAAAGAAAATTGTGAGCAATAATTAATAAACCCTGCCAAGCAAAATGGCGGGCAAAAGTGATCATCATGGATGTGGACTAGTAGATAAGCAATTGCTATTGCGTAAATGATGATATAACAGGCTGAACGAATTGCTGTTAATGATGGAGTTGTTTGACAAATCCTGGCCCCTTTTGTGTGCACTGTCGAAATATGCACTCCATGACGGGTGGTCACGGGGTTACGAGAAATGGATCTGTGCCACCATATTTTACATGTAACATATGTGCACTTATGCATGTATATCTTCTCCCTTTGTACAATTTTTTTTGACCTACCTACACATTTTAGGATAATCAAGGGATACCTCTTTTGGTTCTTTTGTGTGGTTTGGCTCATTAATCTATAGCACTGCACTGTGGTTTACATCATCAAGGTGATTTTACCTGTGACTCACTGCTACTGTTCTCTTTTTTCAGATCTATGACATTTTCCAGCTGCTGCCATCAAAGATTCAGGTTGGTGTATTTTCGGCTACGATGCCACCAGAGGCCCTTGAGATCACTAGGAAATTCATGAACAAGCCTGTTAGAATTTTGGTGAAGCGTGAAGAGCTCACCCTCGAGGGTATCAAGCAGTTTCATGTCAATGTCGAGAAGGAAGAATGGAAGCTGGAAACATTGTGTGATCTCTATGAAACCCTGGCCATCACCCAGAGTGTCATTTTTGTCAATACCAGGCGCAAAGTCGACTGGCTGACTGACAAAATGCGAAGCCGAGACCACACTGTCTCTGCTACTCATGGTGACATGGACCAGAATACTCGTGATATAATCATGCGGGAGTTCAGGTCTGGGTCTTCTCGGGTTCTCATCACCACCGATCTCTTGGCTCGTGGAATTGATGTGCAGCAAGTCTCACTTGTTATTAATTATGATCTGCCAACCCAACCGGAGAATTACCTACATCGTATAGGACGAGGTGGACGTTTTGGAAGAAAGGGTGTTGCCATAAACTTTGTGACAAGGGAGGATGAGAGGATGCTGTTCGATATACAAAAGTTCTACAATGTGGTCGTCGAGGAGCTACCATCGAATGTGGCTGATCTCCTTTGAAGAGGTTTTTTGGTCTCTGTGGCGAGGGAAAATTTTCCATCTCTTAAGCAGTTTTTGTTGCTCTTTTGTTTCAGTAACTTAAGGTACTTTGCTAAGTCCATATGACCATTTAATTGTATGGGAGCCTCAATTGCAACATCCCTGCGGCGCGTGTTGCAGCGAGGTTTGGTTTTGTGCGGTCTTTTTCGTAATGTTGTCGAAAGTCATGTAGTAGGTTGGACCACTTGCTTCTGTTTTGATCCGCCCCTTTCTATATTTTTCATATTGCTTGTCACCTTTACTCTCTTCGTTTCGTTCCAGCTCTTTCTTTGGTGTTCTGGCCTTGATTTCGCTTCTCTTGCTAGAGTCAACCCTTTTTTGTTAGACTCGACAACTGAAACTATAGCTTGAATGGTCAAAGCTATAGGAGGAGCAAAAAAATCGATAGTTTCTCTCTAGTCTGCCCTTCCACACATCAATCATTCGCATTATGCCGAAAGGACAATGATGGGGCGAGTTCAATGCAGTCACTGCCATTTGCTGTTGCCAAGTGCGTTAACACGATCCAGGAAAGTAAGTTAATGAGATTAAGTCCAGGGTCATCAGAAAATACGCGAGGTTCGTTGATTGTTTTGAGTCGAGGCTGCTGAGTGCCGTTGCAATTACTTTCTTCCATGGTTTCCACGACCTCCCTAATGACTCAAGTCTTTACTAGTTAAACAACTGCTAGTTCCTCGCTGGCGCAATTTATTAGTTAGGAGAAAGCTTTTCTTGACGTGATTGTACAGTGCACACGTCTTTGCCATGCGTGCCCTCTTTCTTTGACGTATCATACCCACTGCTTAAGCCATCAAATGCACAAAATATTGACATGAATTAACCTCCATATAATCGCCCATGAACACAAACACCGAAACCACACGCTGAGCCCTCTCTTGTTCGCCATGGATATGAGTACCTGTTGTCTTCAGTCGCCTCGATCAAGAACAATGACCAGCTTAGGAGCTGCAGATTGGTGCTAAAAATGTCGTATTTGAGCACACTACAATTTCAATTATGTGCAATCCATAACATCCCAGAAAAAAAGTACAACAGTCATAATTTTTCGTGAGACATTTCACTTACTAAAAGTTTTACCTATAGTCAGCAAGTGTAAATCCGGTTTTCACCAGCGAATGACCTTATGATCAGTCAAACCGAATAAATGTAAACAAAACCGACCATCTGGATGGATTCTTTTGCAGAAGATGCACTCTACCCACTTATTCTGCGGTTGGATGCAAAAGCTCCCAGTAAAACCACAGTCTGAGAAATGCATCTTGCTTCAAGCAGTATATACAGGCTTCGAAAAACTCCCGGCAATGATGACGAGGTAACCGCATAGAATATACAGAGGGCATGGACAGAGAAATGGGGAGTCGCTAATACCGCAATTTCTCATCATTGTTAAAGTGCAAGCTCTCAATACCCTTAAGAGTGGACTCAAGATTCTTCGTGTTTGAGGCACTTTTACTACCAGAAGGACGATTCTGCTCTGATGATCCAATAGGTGAACTTCTCTGGCCACCTGGAAACTTTGGGAGTGCTCCAGGGTTCATATCTGTTGTACGCAGGGTGGAAAGATCGGATTCCTTCCCGGGAATAACCACTTCACGACTGCTAGAGGCAGCTGCTCTCCTAGATGATCCACTTGACCACAAAAAGTTAGAACTGGATGGCTGCATAGATTCAAGTGACCATCTATTAATCACATGTTTAACATTAAAATCCATAAAAATATCAAGCTTAATAGAAATCAGATAAGAAGGTTTAATAACGTAAATTTGCATTATTGTAACATTTGCGGGGGAAAAAAAAGAAACCAAAACAAGTGCTTTATAACAAGAATCATAACTCTCGCACAGCCTCGGCATTGTGTACAAGGGATGCAAAAATAATTCAGTAATATTTTACACTGCTTGGCAAGAAATTCTCTCTTTGAAGAAAAAGCACAGATAATACTGATGGTAGCTTAAAAAGCAACTATATATATGTTTAATAGAAGCAAAATCATGAACATAAGTATATCAAAGTCACAGTGATATACAGAATCCACCACTCTAGAACATTCAAAATGTCTTGACAGCTATGCATACAAGCAAGGATTATCATTAAATGAAACACTATACTACACTGCGCAATGTGTCAGGTAAACAGGAAAATCTATAGCTTCACATGAAAACAATCTGCACCAAACATAAGCCTCTGGAAATCAATCCAATTAGCTGCATCACCTTTTCCAACCAAATGAAAATCATGATGTGCATCATACAAGAAGTTCCAAGTCCATGACAAACACGACCAAAGTTGCAGTCTAGTAAATTGAACCAAAATTGTAAAAATACAGACTTTGAAAGTTAGCATATGCATGACAACAGGACCACGTTCCATGTAAACTTAGTTTGGTCGCCGAAACATCTGTTTGAAAACATTGTCTTACAACAATTTAATCTCTTCAGATATCCTCATGTGTCACAATCAACTGCATCATGATCACTGAATCCAGCTGTAGGGTGTCACCAACAGACATATTCCATATGGAAGACACTTAAAAACATGAGTGCTCTCCACTCAAAATATTCTGGTGAGTCATGATATGGAGTTGTACCACATCCTATTTTCACAAGTATATTCTATTCTTTGATATGAGGGCGTGTAAGCAAAATAACAAAAGAATGCACAGAAGAAGTTACAAACCATGGCATCTCTAGAGATAGCGTGCTCATTTGCAGCTGGATTCTTTTGTTTAGATAAAATTCCAGATGTCACTATTGGTCCGGAATGCATCCTGCGAGAGGGCTCTGCTGAAGACCAACCAACAGGTCTATTATCTTCACCACCTGCAGCAAAGTACACAAGCTGACAAGCAGCAATCCCAAATATGGCGCATAATTGGCACACTGCACCTGCCAGCAGGTGTTGTCAGTGGGCATGGAGAACTACCTAATTGCTTTTCGGCATTGGCAGCAGGGGAAGTTCCGCCAAAACTTGGTCCAGCACCAGAACCCTGCATAAAAATGTCACAATGGTGTAAATA
The DNA here is from genome assembly GCA_014182565.1 of Eucalyptus marginata. Classification (NCBI taxonomy): domain Eukaryota; kingdom Viridiplantae; phylum Streptophyta; class Magnoliopsida; order Myrtales; family Myrtaceae; genus Eucalyptus; species Eucalyptus marginata. The sequence goes on from CM024594.1 coordinate 34,490,357, forward strand.
ACCCCAGTATACTGCCTATTAATACCCCAATAAAACAAAGAAAAGTTGCTTACAAGAGGACGAGGAGGAGCAGTAGCAATCTGTGATTGTTGATATTTCAAGATGGTCCAGTCGAAAACATAATCAAACTGAAAACCTAAAGCACAAACAGCACTAGATACAAATCACCCAATGATACAGGAAATATTAACTTGTCCCTATTATTTGTTGAACTACATTCAGTACAATTTAACAAATTGACAAGACTATCAGAAGCAGAAGAAGTTCAAACCTTCACGGATGAAAAGGTCTCGGAAAAGTCTCTTCAAATAAGTATAATCCGGTTTGTCATCAAACCTCAATGACCGACAATAATGGAAGTACGATGCAAATTCTGATGGATAGCCCCGGCATAAGGCCTACAGATGAGCAAATTATCCCCATCAACTCACTGTAGAAATGATATTTCCCTTGTTCTCTGACATTTTTACGAGGGGAGGTTTACCTCAAGACATAACTCTAGATTTCTTTGTAAGCAGTAATTTTACCTCAATCGAAGTTGAAACTTTCTTTTCACTGATTTTCTCATACTTCTGTTTCTTCGTTCCTGCTTTAAGTCCCTGCCAGGGAAGGCTGCAAAATGGATAGGGCCATTGCTAAGGAATAATCAAAGAATATGAACAATGAGAAGAGCTATAGGCAGCGATGAGTCCCACCTTCCTCTCAGAAAGTACATTAATATATATCCAAGTGATTCTAAATCATCCCTGCGGCTTTGTTCTTCGCACAACATGAAGATACCCAGGATAAAAGGCAGTCAGTACATGCCAAACTAACAAGCATGAGATAGCAGCACAAATGAGTATGCACTAGGCCTACCAATGCCCAGGTGAGTATTCATGCTCGCATATCTTGCAGTTCCCGTCAAATTTTTGTTTTCCCTACAAACCATTTATCACACATTAGAAGCGGCACTAGCATCAGGTAATTGAGTACAAATATTAATAACTTGGAGTTATGTAAGGCCTTTAAAGTAAGAAAAGCAAGAAGTTCAGGTCACACATCAAACTATAATTTGCATCTCCAGAGTTGTTTCACATATGCAGGTCCATATAGGTACCACTAAGTGAAAGTTGGCATCGATATAGGCCTCACAATGGGCCCCAAAATTGTTTCTCTTTTGTTCCCTCCAGGGGATCTAGCAAGGGGAGAGCCAGGCACTTAATATGAGACATAATCATACAAAATAGATAAGCAATAGGGAGACCCATAAAGCCTCACCAAGCATACATAAGAACCGATTGTAAATGCAAATGCACCTCACCGTCCACGCAGAAAAAGAAAAGAAGAATCAAACTAAACCTTTTTCTAATCTTGAAACAAGGCAACATATATTTTCCAGGACATTCTCTGACTATGCTGCCATAAAAGCCATGCCCATGACTTAAAACAGAATCTGAGTGCAAATGCTTTCTTCCCCTTACTAAAATGTGTGTCTAAATACATGAGATGAGGCTCCTGCACATTTGGGCCTGCATGGGAAGTCAAGTAGGCAATTTCACCCCTTCACTAAAGAGGTAGTATTCACCCTGGAGCCTGGGATCTATAGGCCAGTATCACCCTCTAAGTGACCATGGATAGAACAAATAAGATCACACATATGAATTACCAAGCATGGTCTTTTTACAGGACAAGCAATCTAACACAATATAACATGACAGCAATTTCAGGTCCATATTGTTTAGAACAATATTGTCACTTGCACAAGTAAAAAAAAAAAATAATAGATGAAACACTAGATCCTTAAACTGAACTTTTGGAAATTAAATGAAGCCAACCTGTAGGGAATATGTTGATGGGTTGATGTGTCTCTATACTTCTTTGCTAAACCGAAATCGATTATGTAGACCTGCATGCCAGTCATCCATGAGTAACCCAGAAAACACAAATTATCATTACAAACAAAGAGTACCAATGGCAACCTGATTCGCACGCCTCCCCAAACCCATAAGGAAATTGTCTGGCTTTATATCTCGATGAAGAAATGATTTCGAGTGAACAAATTCAATCCGATTGATCTGAAATGAATAGAGATAACAAAGACACGCGAGAGGATTAATAAAGCACAATAATCACTTCCGCACACTACAGAGAAAAAAACTCCACTTACCATCTGATCTGCAAGCATGAGAACAGTCTTGAGAGACAGTTTTCTACTGCAAAAGTTAAACAGATCTTCAAGACTGGGCCCCAGTAAGTCCATCACGAGGACGTTGTAATCTCCTTCGGGACCAAACCATCTCACATTTGGAATGCCAGCTGCCACAATCAGACATCAGCAGTTAGGCAACAACCCAGGAGCACACATCACAGAATTAGCATAACCCAGGATGCAGGAGACATCTTACTTCCTCCTTGAAGAATTTTATACAACTTCGCTTCGTATAACAATTGAGGATGCTTAGTCTTGACAGGTTCCTGAAAAAAAGAAAAAAAGCACCAACAAGATGCCAATCGTCAGAAGAAACACAGAAAGAAAACAACTTCAGCAACACACGCTCGCAACAGTTCACGCATCAAGGAATACCAAACACGAAATTGCTCAGCTGACTTCTTCGAAAAAGGAAAGGCGAACAGCCACAGACAGTATTCAATTATCCATCATATGGAAAACACTTTAACTTAGGTTTGAACCACCATAGTGCCCATGTCGACTATCAACTCCTATTGCGAACAAAGTCCTCAACAGCCAGAGAGAACAACATCAGTTTCACTACACGAGCCAAACACGCACAGCAAAATAAAAATAAAAAAACAAACAAACAAATTGCGACCATTCCCAAGTTAACTTGCACAGCTCAAATTTCAAAAGAGTACTATCAAACGACTCAAAGCGAGCAACCGCAAAATCACACCAATTGAAGCAAAATTCACACAATTCGACACAGCGAAAAAGGCAACGCTAGGATGAAGGAACACTCACGAGCTTGATCGCAACTTCCTCGTTCGTCTGCACATTGGTCCCTGCCAAGTCAACGAAATCCCCGAGTCACTAAAACGCCGTCACCGCAAAGAAAGACAACAAGAGATCGAAACGGAGCAAATCCATAGGAACGCGGAAAACCACAGCAGCTCGAAGGAGAATCCCCCCCAAAAAAAAAAAAAAATTTCAAAGAGGAGGAGGAGGGAGGAGGAAAGGACCGAGGTAAATCTCGCCGAACGATCCGCTGCCGATCTTGCGGCCGAGCCGGAACTTGTTGCCGACGCGGGGCTCCATGGAGGCGGCGGAGGCGGCGGCGATCGGCGGCCGGGAAACCCTAACGCTGCGTGCGGGAGAGGCGACCGCTGAATGAAATTCTATCTCTCCATCGAAGGCGCCAGGGAAGGACAAAGGCGCTAGAGAGAGAAAGTGGGTGTGGGTGTCTCTCTCTCTCTCTCCCTGTCTCTCTCTCTCTCTCTCCTTTTTTAACTTTTTTTTTTTTTTTGTCTAAAAACGTTGCCATTCATTCTTATCGCTTTCAAACCCCCTTTTTTAAAAAATATATAAATTATGAAAAGTTATATTTTCAGTTTTTGAATTTTTCTTCATAATTTTCTAGAATTTAATTGTTCTTGTAGAATTCAATCGGTCCTACCAACTCAATTTTAAAATTCAAAAACAACTTTGTCCGTATAGTTCTAAATTTTTGTCCGAAATTCCAGTATAGATATTTTGGCTAATTGCTTATCGACATGGCCAGTTCTAATTAGAGATGCTCACACGCATGAGACGGTCGGCGAGAGGATGACTGGACACCACGTAAGTGATTTTCGACAGCAATCGAGATAGAAAACATTAGAATTTCATGAAAGACCGAGAGTTACATTAATAAATTCGAAAAAATTGAAGACTAAATTGACATATATACAATTTAGTTTTAAGATCGAATAATTTGCTAGAGCATTCGAAAGCATTTCGAGACGATTCCTAGAAAGCAAAAATCAACTTGACATTCAATTGAATATGCTTTGCCAAGAGGGTAGATTCGACGTCTCTTTCGAATGCGAAATCAAGGTTGAATCGTCCGACATTGTTCTAGAAATTATGCAGCAGATTCAAAAAACGTGCCTGCCTATACAATATGATATCTATTGATTTTCCTATCACTTGTGTTTCCTCATCGAACCGGTATCTTGATGAACTGTCCGAGGATGAACTGTCCGAGGATGCTGGTTGCTGCCTGCTTGATCTATTGTCTTCCCTCTCGTCGTGATCTGGTGGATGCTGCTGCTGCTGCTGCATTATCCGTTATGAGGATCGACTGCTTCTTGTGCAGCTTCCCTCTCAAATGCCTGATCTTCGCCTCGACACGGGCCGTGAAGCCGATCTTGGTGTCCTGCCTCGCCTTCGACCGCTCCCGGGTCCACATGTGCTTGTCCTCGACGTCCTTCCTGGAGTACTTGATCTCCTGGATGATGTGGTGGTCCATCGGGAAGAAACACCGCTCGATCGAGATGTGCGCGAAGTAGAACAGGTTGCACGTGACCGTGACCACGAGGATGATCCACCAGTAGCTTATCGACGGGCCTAGGACTTCGACGAGGATCTGGTGGACGTTGCCCGAGTACACCGGGGAAAGCATGCCGTAGATGAAGAGGGACAAGTACCAGAAGGCGACGCTCCCCCATATGAAGATGTGCTGGAACCAAGTGAAGTGGCTCATCGAGAGCGCGATCTGGCAGTTCACCACCCAAACTATGCAAGTGAACATGGTGGTCCCCACGATCGCCATGTCGGCAGTCTGCCCTCCTCTGCGGAACGCTTGCTCGGCGAAGAGGAGGACGTTGAATGAGAAGATGATTACCGAAGCAATCAGGCCGTTGAACATCATTCCGAGTATCTTGTACCAGTTGAAGAACAGATTTCTAGGCCCTTGCTGATACAGAGCCGGAAACTAGAAGCGGAGCAATATCAATATCCGCATCAGCAAAGAGGGTGAACAACAAAAGGGAGGAAAAGGAAAGAGATCTGCATAAAGTCATGGATAACAGCACTAGGAATTTCCATCATGCTTTTTGATAGACGAACCTGTAAGCAGATTTCAGAGGAGACGTCTTGTTCAAACACGCCGAGCGAGATGACAGGAATTGATGTGACAAAGACATTGAAGAGTATCATGTACCAATCGTCGTATATGGATTGCCCTGAGAAGCCCGTGACAGCCTCGAAGTAGAAGAAAGTCAAGCCGAATGCTATGTTTTTGTAGAAGAAATAGCATATCTGGACAGATGACAGTTCCAGTTAAAAGATGAAACTAGGAACAGGCGAAACTGACAGCTTCATGCGCTGTTGTGCGTGTGTGATGACTTTCCTTTTGGGTACATGCACGGTATATTCAGTGGAAGACGAGAGAATGGGCGCGAAAAAGCTCGAGTACCATATTAGCGATCCTCTTGTAGCACCAGTGCCCATGGACCACTAAAAGTCTTTCCAGGAACCGAAACTGGGCGATAGCAAAATCGCTAGCCATGACTGCCTGCAACATTTTTTAGGCCGTAAGTTCAACATAACATCCACAAGGACAGTACCTGCCGAGTGATATAAGAACTCTAACTGAGACTGAAGAAGACAGATTGATGCGAACCCTCTATATCTTGAAGATGGCGACACGACAGGACAAATTGTGAAGGGGAAACACTGAGGATAAGCATCTCTCTCTCACGAATCGAGAAAACAGATTTAGGAATCGAAAAAGTATAATGCAAAAATAGTCACTAACCTGCATACCTTCAACCCCACTAATCCCTACTCCAATATCAGCTTCCTGAATCATTCCAACATCATTGGCACCATCACCAATTGCTAAAGTCGTTTTTCCAGTTCCTTCTTTCACCAACCTTGTCACCTGCCACCGATATTTGAACACTTGAAGTACAGACGGAAACTATTTCACATGTGATAATCACATCTACCTTATTCTTGAAAATAGAAGAACATGAACAGAAAATTCCAATCATTGGAAGCATAGAGGAAACGTACCAGCGCTTTCTGTTTCGGAGAGACACGACAGCATATGACTGACGCACAATCAACTGCTAATCTGAGGAACTGATGCTTCATGTCATCTTCTAAAGCATAAGTGAGACTTTTACCATCGATAATCAATGCAAATGCAGCGTGCGGATCCTTTTCAAGCTTGATCATTTGGGAGGCGTTGGTCATTTGCATCAAAATGTCTTCCTTCACGGCCTGATGGGTGACAAAAAGCAACGAAGTCTACCCTCGAATGAAAATCATTTTACTGCAATCAATTTCTCTGACTCTTTCTCAAAGCATAAATACCTTTTTCACATCTGGGTTCACGTCGGAGTTTATTGCCGATATGCAAATCTGCTTCATCCCCTGCCTCAGCAGACTGCAAGCAAATCTGCATTCCAAAAGAAGTTAAAAACAACCATTCATAATCTTCTGGATGCATAGTTTTCAAATGAAGAATGAAATTAACCACGTAAAAGCTCTGAAAAGGAGTTAACTAAGGAGAGAAGTCCTCTTAATCTTCAACTCACCCGATGTTGATTGCAGTCTCCATCTTATCTCCAGTAAGAACCCAGATCTTAAGGCCTGCTTGGGCAAGCTTATCGATGCACTGAGGTACCTATAAAAATATTTAGAAGGTAAGAGTTGAGTTTTGCTGAACTACACCGATCTATTATACTTGTAAATTTGGAGAGGACTCTTCTTCTATACCCCTTTCTGTAGTTTGTCCTCTACAGCTGTAGCACCTACGAGAATCAATTCCCTCTCCATCACATCAGATACTTTCTCAAGCATCGCCTCTCGGTCGACCCCGATCGAAGTCTTTGCTTTGACAAACTCATTGTTCCAAGCTGTATATTCAGCCTCGTCGAGTGGTTTATAAGCAAGCGCCAGTGTACGCAACCCGGCCTCTCCATACTCATTCAAGTGTCTCGTAGTACTTTCCTCGTACGTTCTTCCATTCTTAGCTAAACGTTCAAAAATGATGCTGCAGAGTTAAGGGTAGGAAGATTAGGGATCAAACGAATGAAATTAATCATAAGCAGAACTAGGTAGCGCAAAATGATCTTGAGAAGAAAACAATGTAAAGACACAAAATAATAGTTGGTCTCAATGCCAAAATTATCCTCTATTTTGAGAAGAAAATGGTGTATCTATCTATGGCTGTGGAGCATCGATCCTCCCTGGTTGAAAAATGTGAAAATGATATTGCCATTGATTAACCAGGTTATATTCCCACATATGCATCAGAAGAAGTGTATCACAATGAGCCTCACCTGTCAGCACCTTTGCACATTAGCATAATCTGCCCATTTTCGTCCTGCACAATCACCGACATTCGCTTTCTTTTACTAGTGAAGTCCAAGAGATTAAGAATCTTATATTCCCTGAAAATATTCCAGCGGTTGATAAGCGAACACTCCATCAATGCAGCAGAACCTGGACAAAACCGAGTTGCTAGATATTTCAGTAGAATTTTTACCTTTCAACTGGATTTCCCGAGGAAGGATATCTCTCACGGACAAATACGCTTAATTGAGTTCTTCTGACAAACTCAAACCCGAATTCTCTTGCTGCAACAAGAAGTGCTATTTCATCTGGGGACTCAGCTTCATAGGTAATATCGCCAGTCTCTTCATTTACCTCAGGAATCGCTGCATGACAAACTGCTAATATTCGTAAAAACAGTAAGATCATATCTGCATTGGACTCCCTCATCCAGTTCCCCCCCATAAAGCGACTATCCTCAAAGCTAAAGCCCTTGATGCTCGGTTTCAGACCCTGTTCATCCGCCAAAGTAACTACTCTCTCCAATCCGATTTCTGATGCCCCGAGATGACTTGAAGCAACTGATTCTTGCTCCGCAGTATCGATGGCCATCTGCTTAGCAGCAGCAGTCTCAACTTCGCTGGCTCGCACGCCAAAGGCTGTACCAGCAATGGAACACTTGAGGAAATCCATCTGATTGCAGGTCAATGTTCCCGTCTTATCGGACAGAATCGTATCAACCTGGCCCAATTCCTCATTCAGATTGGACGTCCTCGCTTGAGCAGGAGTTCCGCTCTCCTCATCGTACATGTTGATGTCTTGGTTTATGAATATAGCTTGTAAAAACTTCACCACCTCAATCGACACGTACAGAGAGATGGGTATTAAGTAGCCATACAGCATGAGAGCAGTGATGAAGTGGCAGAACCCTGATGTGGCCGCTTGGTTGGGGTCATAACAAGATTGAGGACTCTGGGGTTCTAAATACCACCAATCCGGCATTAGATACTTTGTCTGTATAAAGAAACCCATTGAACTAATAATGGAGACTGCAAGAAGAGTAGCGAGCAGAAGATAAATGATGCGGTCCATCTTCTTCTCAACGCTGCTTCGCTTAGAAGGGGACTTGGTCGAGTTCTGCATGACCTTGCTGTCCTGACCAGCAAAAATCACCACACCATAAATGTAAGCCGTATTCCTCAGCTTCGAGTCCCTAAGAAGGATCTGGCTCGGATCCAAGGGATGGATTTGCCTGTCGTACTCCAAATTACCCACGAAAGTGTAAAGACTAGGATTTGGGTCTTCACATCTGATCACTCCAGCAAAATCTTTGAAACTCTCATCACTATCTAATGGTAAGGTGACCTCCAGCGATCTCTTCACCTTCAAGTTCGTCTCGCCATCTAAATTCATAGTTTCTACATAGCAAAGGCCATCCTCATAATTGGACGACAGCAGAAGCAAGTCCGCGGGGAAAAATTTATCCTTCTCCACTTTCACAACATCGCCCACCCGAATCTTTCGCCACTGCTTACGACCAAAGACGCCACCTCCTTTATGAACACTAACCTTGCGGGTGTTAACCTTTAAGTCCTGAATAAACCTGCGCCAATCTTCTACGGCCTCCTTCGCCATACTAACCCCAAGAACGAATGCCAGTGGTGCAATCATGCTCAATGGCGAGAACGGAGAGAACTCAAAGATAGAGCAGATTGCAGCAACAAGGAAGTATATGTTGGCAATGCGGCGGAATTGCTCAAAAAATGCTTTTGGCAGGAATGTGATGACATTGTACCTGGTTGTGGATATGTAATTCGAGGAGTATTTGAGAGGCTTCTTCTTGTGCATATGCGATGCATTGCAATGCACACGTCTTGAGTATCCAGGGCCTTGGATAGGGTGCGGTTCATCTCCCTCAACAGTGCTCGGGCGAAGGCATGCAAACGTGTAGAGGTTGCTCCGGCGGATCCTCGCCCTTATCCGACCGCGCGCCATCCTTGGCTACCTCACCTCATTCACACTGCTGTCCAACATGTCTTAACCAAAGCTATCTACACCGATATGAATTGCTCATGTTGCTTCCCAGTGTAACGTCCCACTCAGTAACTAAAAGAAAAGATGTGATGAAGAACCTTTGACAGTGTTCTGAAATTCTTCCCTCGTGCAGAATCCCAGAACCAGTTCTTCTTCTTTGGCCTAACAACAAAGTATGATAATTTCGTTAGCGTTGACACGATGGGCATTAAATCGGCCGAGTCATTACCTATGAAATTTGACATATCACATACGGAATCGCCAACAACGCTAAAACTTGATCCTTTGAAATTTAAAGAGGAGCTCATGTTCGAAAAAGAAATTGGATTTCATATTCTTGCATAGCCAAGATTGATTCTTTTCTCTTTTTACCCCTTTTGTATGAACAATTGGGTTTGGAAAATCCTAGGTAAACTGATTTAACATAGCCGATTACGCACAAGTTTTTGACAGTTTCTTGCCTTAGAAGATAGATTAAAATTTTCGTGTCGAGGGCCGAAATCACAAACATTGTCCCGAATTCACCACAGTTCTTCTCCAAAAATACATACACACGCAATATAAACATTCTGATATTCAAGAAAACCCGGATAGATATCAGAACGGGAAGAATGCAGCCAAACCTGACCTGCAATTGGCGAGACAAGTGCAAACTTTTCATCCAAAAAACAATTCAAACATATTCCGTATGCCTAGAATAACGAAGAACACGTTAAAAAAAAGCTACAAATAGGAGAAAAATCACCTGAAATCAGGAAGCCGATCCCAGTTAAAACAAACCCACTTGAGAAATCATATAATTTGAGGGGAGCAACGACAGGAAAAACTCAGCTCATTGCAGATCAATTGCAGGAGAGAGAAGATCAAGGGACAAAGAGTTGGAGATAGAGAGAGGGAGAGAGAAGATTTTAAAACGAAAAAACGACAGATGACTAATCTAAACCATCGACTCCCTAAATTTATGTTCTCATCAGCCATCACTCACTCTGTTTCCTAATATGTCAATATTTTCTTTTTTTATTGTCCTGTATTCATTTCCTGAAAAGCCAATATTGCAATCTTTGCATACCAAATATGACCTGGCGAACGGCATGAAGAATTATAGCCAGCCAGCCAGCCAGCCAGCCAGGTTGAGAAGAGAGGCACCAGCGTTTTTTAACCTCGCCATGCATGATGATACAGAGCTCTCATTTTTTCATGTGGAGAAGACTTTGGTTTACCAATGGACCGAATATCTTATCACTTATGAGCTTGATATGAATAGCAACGGCAAAGCATGTGATTTGATTCGATGCAAAGTGAAGCAGAACTTGACATGCCACGAATCCTCTTGAAAGACGGGGCAAATTCTTTGATTCTTCAACTTGGATGGGGTTACAAGGCCCACGGGTTATGAACTTCTTTTCCTAGAAATGTTTAGGCCATCTATCATCTTGAGGAAAGGTTCCCCTATTTTGTTACTTATAGCCCAATGTTTTTATCATCCAACATCTAACATTATATCGTGATATTTATGTGGAGTGATTTAGATTTAAAAGGTCATATCATCTTATGATCATGTGTATGAACTTGCTTGTTATTGAATAAAGTAAAATTCATGTGAACTACTGATAGAATCTTTCGCAGATGGAAAATTATAAATGTGATGCATTGAAGTGTTTTTCATTTTCAAGTAAGGTCTCATTACTGTGAGATCAACCAAATATGAGGAGAATATTGTTGTGAAAAATTATTATGCCTCATTAACAATGATTAATTTAGTAACGGCTTGAGAAAAAAAAAACAAAGTATATCGCTCCTACAATAAAGGGTGCGCAAGATTTCAAATTATATATAAATTTGGTGATTTCACCAATCGAGTTGTAAGTATCTAACATATCCCTTCCCAATGATTTTCCATTGAGTGGTGATGAAAGGTCTAATATGTACAAATCTTCCCCTTTTACAATTAATTAGATTCGTTAATTCGTACAATTATTTACTTAGGCCATGTTTGTTAACGTTTCTTGTTTCTGTTTATAAACAAAATTTCTGTTTTTTTGTTCCGGGAACAAAAAAAAAAAAAACGCGTTTGTTTACGTTTTTGTTCCAAATTTATTTTTGTTCCTAGAATACATTTCGAACGATGTAAACAGAAACAAGAAAAACGTGTTTCTTGTTTAACAACAAAATTTAAGAAACGATTTTCTCTCTCCTCTCTTTTTCTTCTCTTTTTTTTTCTTTTCTTTTTCTTTTTTTTTTGGCCGGTCACCGGCCTCGGCCATGGCCGGCGACCGGCCGTCGAGGGCCGGCGACCTCGCCGGTGAGCTCCGGCCCCAGGCGAGGCCGAGCGTCGCCGGCCCGGCGAGCTCGGCCTCGCTTCACCGGCGGGGCAAGGCTGGGCGAGCTCGTGCTCGCCGGACCACGGCCGAGCTCGGCCGCCTCGCCGGGGCCGACGAGCCTCACCATGGTTGGGCGAGGCCGCCGGCCCTCGTCGGCTGGTCGCCGGCCATGGCCGAGGCCGGCGACCGACCAAAAGAAAAAAAAGAAAAAAAAAAAAAGAAACAAATAAAGAATATAAATTTAAAAGAAACAAAAGTGTTTACCAAACGTTTTTTGTTCATTTTTTATTCCCGAAACAAGTTTACCAAATGCGTTTTTTTTGTTCAAAATTGTTCTTGGAAACAAACACTTTTTTCTATTTCTGTTCCCTAACGATTTTTTTAAACGTAAATGTTACCAAACGCACCCTTAATTGCAAACATTTTTGAAACACTTTCTAAAGACAAAAAAACAAAGTCTATGGCTCCTACCATAAAGGGTGTATGGCAAATCAAATCATAATAAATTTTTGGCTATTTCACCGATCTAAGTCACGGATATATAACATATTTATACCCATGAAAAGCTTAATTTGTACAAATCTTCTCAATCTGAATATGTTGGTTGTAGAACTATTTACTCAATTGCAGACATTTCCAAAAAACCACTAATATGAGGATTCATACCTAATTTCAGGTTAGAACCCCCACCAGGACCGCCACTTTCTAAGACAAAACAGATCGGATATTTGCCTAAGTAGTAGATAATTCACTTAATCTAGCCTGGCTGCATTTTCATATTCCCCTTTTTGGACTTTAGAGAAAGCACAAACGCAGGGTAAGACGTCGACAGGAATAGCAACTGAGACTTACGACTTGACAAATGAATCATTCCCTTTTTTTTTTCTTTTGACAAGTTTTCGTATCTAATGGAGGTTGGCGTGGCTTCAACGGAAACGGTGAAGAAAGGACATGATTCTCGCATAATTTCCAACTTGACAGTGGCTCGATCTAGGTGATTTGAATCTCTTCAAGTGATGGGGACACCATCTGGTCCATATCTGCCTCACTTTGGCAGGAATATTCAAGTGAGAAGCCCCATCACTTCGGCTTTGTACTTGACTGGACCAGGAGTTTTGACCCGGCTGCTCTCTTTCATTTCGAAACCTTACTGAACCCTGCCATCATACCAGCCGACAGCAATATATCAAATTCCTACGAATGATGACAAACCATAATCAATTAGAATGATCATTCATTCAGGATGCAGCTCAGGAATTTACAAGTGAATACAAGAATAATAAACTTAGGAGTTGTGTTAGCCGGTCAACAGACATCTGATTTTGGGCCATCCAGAATTGAATAAAAAGCACCGTGTGACAACAAGAAATCACAAACCAATATGCAAGATACGCTAAATTAATCGAGTGCATTGACTACCCTGGTTTGATGACTTTAGTCCAACGCTGACTGCAGAGAAGTTTTTCATGTACATGAGAATTTAGACATGGTTATCCATATTTAGGCCAGATTCTGTGGATCAGGGGTCAACTTCGTTCTGACCAATGGAATATGTAGTGTCCCATTCAAAGAAGATCAGCACAGGCCTTTCTTTGAAAGAAATAGGACTTCCATGAAGCACACGTAAGGCAGGCACAGGGATTGCAGCATGCTGAACCATATCATGTACTCGCTAATCTTTTCACAGCATTCAAGATGACCACGAAGCAGCATCACCATCCTTGCCCAAATGATGTTTTCATGACGTAGCCCCCGTTTCCATCGAGAAGACAAGCATACGTTAGTCTACGTGATGACTTCTATTCAGTCTTATATGTAAATATAGCTTTATCTGGCACGACCACTTATAGCACGAAGAAGCCAAAACACATATGCGCTCTCCATCAACCCTCCATCAACCGAGCAAATCTTCAAGCATTTGAAAAAGAAGCTGAAGTAAGTTGTCACGAGCATTAGAGTGACCTAACTCAGTAACTCATCTTCCTCCAGACAGAAACTTACTAGCCCCCTTTCCGCCATTGCAATTCCAACCTGGGAGCAGCCAGTCATCCACGCTCAATCATCACGGCCATATCCTTTGTGGCTGTTCGCAGCAGTGTCGGGTTAAAAGATCGATCCATAAAGTAAAAGAATAAGTAGTCATTTTGTCACAGATGCCTGCAGCAACCACTACATGACCAACTCGTGAAACAAGCAAGCCAACCAAAAGTATGGGTTACAAAGAGTAATATGTAGCGTGGTAAATAAAAAGAGATTATTTGCAAGGAGCCATAGATAATGCCATTCACCTTCCATGATTTATCAAATTCAAATTCAAAAATATCCAAGCTACCGAGGATTCCACGTAAATGAAAGGATCAAAATACAAACAATACTTTCTAGTCGATCTATATGATACTTCACAGCTAAAAGCAAACACCAATCAACTTGAATGTTCGATTGCGCTCTTTCTTTCAAAATATCCACAAGCAGCAGATACCTAGCAGATATGTAGATGATACTCGACCTACAGGCGACAGATGCTTGAAGAGTACTCTTGCTGAGTCATATCATTTGTGACTATCTGAATCCTTCTTTGGATGGATCGCCCCAATGATGGCCTCTATCTCTTCTTTTGCGCGCTCAAATACACTCGGCCCCTTGACTTCGTCAACTGGTGTGTTCTCGTCAATGTCGTCGCTCGTCCCATGAGTTTCCTTGTGGTGGTGCGGCGATCTGTTGGCATGGACCACCGCCTCGACCTCTTCTTCAGCTCTTTCTAATATGTTTGGAGCCTTGACATCTTTCCCTTTCATATTAAAGAGGCAAAAACAATGGCAACATGTGAAGAACTAATATATATCACATACAAATTTCTCTGGACTTCTCACATTTGTAGGGAGGGTAATGCAATTAACCTGAATCTAAAATTTCCCAAAATCCACTGGAAGGATGAATTCTCTTACACGAGTATATTAACTTTCCCTTTTTCCATTCATTTCCAAGTAGAGTATCTCTACAGCTAAGAAATGACCAAAACCCACGAAAAAAAAGCGATCTTTCTTTTCTTCTCCAGCTAAAAATTGCAAATTTGAAGAGTTCATAGAAGCAAGCACCCGTGATTGCATCAAGGCGAACCAAAAGGACATGAATTCCAACATAAAAACGCAACATTCACTGCAAATTCGAAGGAACGAACTCTTCCGCGAGCAAACAACAGAGAATCAAGAAACTGCAGCCCATAATCGACGCCTCGACGAAGATATTTAACTAATTTTCAAGATTAAAGCAGATGCGACATGACCCAGATGGAGTAAAAACCTGGTGATGAGTCACTGTGATCTGGTTTTGCTGATTCCGCCATTGGAGCTCTGCGAGAGAAAAAGGACCAAACAAGCCGAACTCGAACCTCGCCGTCGCTTCTTTAGGAGGAAGATGGATTTTAGTGGGCCTTGGGCCTCTTAACGGGCCCGATTGTCGGCCCAATTTCTGAAAGCGTTAGGCGAAGAATTGGCATGATTGCTTTGGAAGACGACGACCCGCGTGGTGGAGCAGCTTCCATTGACCAAAAAATTTACGGAGGTCGATGCATGTTCTTGATGATAAAACAGGGATACGGAACAGAACAGTATCACACAGTAGGACGCGGGCTCTCGCGGGACCGTGACAAAACCGCGCACACGGGTCTACACATCATTAATGCGACACAGATTTGATTCAACTTAATAAGATCGATAGTACTTTCAATATTTATTTCGACAATCAATTTGATTCGACTCGGTCAAAGTTATAGCGTTTTATTATCATATTGATTCGAATCCCTAGACAAAACTACGATTGGGTTAGTTGGGTTAGTTTTCTCTTGTTTATCACAGAAATTCTTCGCTCTCCGAAGACCATCGCTGTCGCCGCCCTTTCCATTAAATTGCTTCAGAGCTTCTTCTCACCCCACGAGTCATGGAAACGCCCCCTCCCCCCCTTCCCACCATTCTTGATGGGCAAGGCAGGTCCCATCACCAACTTCTTCTTTTTCTGCATCGTTGAACGCGACTCCACGGAGGTCAAAAAGAGAAAAGGAGTTTTGACTCTCGACGGGGTGCTGCGGAAGTTTGTTTGCTGCAGGACCAAACCCTCGAGCGTTCCTTACGGCCGCGGGACGCGGTGGGTACGTGCAACTTTGGTCCTCAAACCGTGTGGAAACAATCGCAAGACACCACGCGAAAGAGGGGAAAGAAATGGTCCTCCACTCGGCCTCGACTTAGAAAGTTTCTAACATGTTGTCTGGTCTTTCCCCACCTTACCTGCTTGAGCTGAGCCGCGTTGGGCTGAGCCGCCAGTCAGGAGTTGGATAGAACTATGGCGAGAGCGAGAGCGACCGTCTCGTGTTCGGTTCCAATACGCATACGAAGTACGTATCATTATCGTTGCTGCTAGGTATCTTTATGCAGCGTCTGGACGTGGGGAGATCAAAGATGGAGTGTAACCTGAATGGATAAGAGGAATCTCTTTCGAAATGCCTTCTTCGGCGGTGTCGCCATTTTGTTACGCGGTTGACTCATTGCTGTCGATGTTTCCATCCGTATGGGGAACAACGATAGCTCCAGCCTAGTGAGGGGTTGCTTTTGGACAGTGTCGATGATGCAGTCACAATCCCAACAGTTCTTTTGTCTGAACTTTTTGTTGGAGATCGATGCTCCATCACCAGTTGGATAACGAAGAGGGGATAGGAGGTGCGTTTGTGTTTTCAGTCCATATCAAGTCTCTATTAATCGCCACAAATTGACCAGTATCTGAAGTGTTTTCATGGAACGCTATGTGAACCCTACGAGCCACTTAAGTCTGAATCTTTGACTTCATGCAAATGGCCATAATCCGTAGTAATTTGCACGCAGTTGACGAGATTTGTACAAGTGAAAGCCGTACACCGTGCTAGAAGTGCTTTGATGTCATAACCAATTGTGCCCGCCTCACGGGTTGAGATATCTACCGTAATATTTGTAGTTTCACACTTGTCAAGATTCGATCAAATCAATTGAGAGTCTAGTCTTCAACATAGTGGGCAAATAGGCGGCCAAAAAAAAAAACACCCACAAAATTTCACCAAGATAACCGGAATGCCCCACTTTTCAAACTATTTAGAAAAATCTACAAATTTTTATCTTAGGGACAAAATCCTTACTATTAAGTTTTCCATCCATGCAAGAAAATGTTAAACATTATGACATTGCTAATGGTACTGACGTGAAGAAAAGGCACGTCTAAAATATGCCAGGCACTTGTTAAGGGTGAACATGATTTTAAGATATAATCAAGAACCTGAGAACTGATCAATTTTTAGGTTTCAAAGTATACAGAGTAGGCTCCAAGTTCTAAATTTTGGAAAACATGTTCCTACAGGTAATTCTATTTTCCACCTGAAACTTAGAACACGTCTTTATATTTTTCTTGTTCAATATCTTAGTGCAATTCTACGGCATTTCATGACGTCCAATAATGAGTGTATAGTTTGAAACCACCGGTCTAAACTATCGCTACCAAAAAGATCCATGATTGTTTGTTAAAATTTAATAATTTTCATGTATCTAAACATAAGTTGCAATTAATATATTGTAGCAAATAGTGGTTATTAGAGGTAATGATTCACTACAATCGTTCAATTACAAATACAAGTAAAACTTGGATTGCCCCTGGAACTGACCCTAAAACTTGTGACAAAGTAAGTTCTAGATTCCTAGACATGCAGGGTAAATTTCAAATTCTAAATATAAGGAAGTTTGTTCTAACGGGTAGGTTCCGAATGAAATCTGAAACCATTTTTCCTAAGCACTCGTTGGCAAAAGTTGCTAGCATAGTTTCCTTGAACCGTCAGTCATTTTTATTTTTATTTTTAAAATTGGGACTAATATAATTCTACTACGTTTGAGAAGATCATTGCAGCTCTTCTCTTCACTAATTGTATATCTCCAACACATCTCCACTAACCACGTCATTTGCCACAGGAATTCGCTTGGACAAAAAATTTAATAGCGGATACTTCTATCTCTCGGATAAAAGTTCGCGAGTTATTAGTGAATGTGTGAAAAATCATGGTATTTTTGTCTTACCCGCAAAAGTTGGCTGATCGAGTTGGGTCGGGCATTCCTATGGAGAAACCCTTTATTATTGTCTATGGTTAAAAACAAACCCTTTATTTTTCCATATATTTGTAAATGAAAATAAAGAAATAATGTAAAAAAAAACTCACAACTCATGTTTTGGTTTAGGTAAAGTCGATTTTTTGGACAACCATGACTCGATCAAACTAAATTCCAAAGCATCCTTTCTTGCCACCCCAGCCGAAGCTTCTCGCGTACCCAAACCGAAGCAAATTCACATTAATCTCTTTTCCTGTTCACTTCTATTTTCTTGGAAATTTCAGAAGACAAGATTGGAGGAGTTTATTTTCCAACTTTTAGTGGTCTTTCGGGCTACCTTTCTCTCAAGAACTTGCCCTGAACTTGCCCTAAAACCCTAATTACATGATTTGCTAAATCGTCATATATAATGACATACGCACTTAACATTTCTGATGTATTATATGAGCTACTATTCAAACCTCATCAATGCTTTACATTCTTGTCCCCTTCCCCAGCTAAAATCAGACCATAAATGAAGTCATTGCGCGTGGTCTAGAAGTTGCATGGGATGATGCTGTCGTCGACGAACTATGTAGACCTCTTCCTAAATTTCATTCATTGAAATTATATTACAAGATTGTCATTAAACGATGAGGTAAACGAGGCTCGCACGCAAGATGATTGACTTGTTCAAGTTCCCAATCGAATGGCACTAATTATAGTAGCGGATAAATTCTGGATGAAAAAGATAGCGTGCGGACCGTCGTTCATTTTTCGTGATGTATATAAGGTTACATAAGTTCAATTTTCATAAATAAGAAAAGGGAACTTTGTGTACGTGGAATATGCCGCCACGAAAGGAAATGAAAATTGGAAAAATGAGTGGATGAGAGGGAAGACAACATGGAGAAGAGAAAATTCTGGATGTTGACCGGCGCCTTTGACAAAATCTAACCAAACCTTTGACCAAACAGATTGGCGGAGATCATGTTTTACGATAAAGAATACTTGTGGAAAAAACTAAAACTTTGAAGGCTTCTTTAAAGGCCATTTTGGTTAGGAATTATTATATAAGCAAAATTCTATATAAAAAAAAAAATCTCTAATTTTCTCTTATTTTATGTTTTCCATCCTCCGAATTTGTAGTTTCGAAGAAGTATGGGTTTTGAAATTAGAAAATGCAAAGCGCCATTACATGAAAATGGGGGATTTTATTTTATTTTTAGTAATTTATCGCTTTTTATTAAGACATTCTCCCTTACTAATCTATGAGTAATTCTAGCATACACCATTGGTGGGAAAATACATTTTCATAAACAGTCTTACTCGGCATTGATTCGATTGTTAGTGAGAGATTCGTGGTACAATCTCTCTTTACACTACTAATATATGCTCTAATTTTTGTTAATCCTTTTTTTTGTCGGTTAATTTTTGTTAATCCAATGGGTCAATCTTTTTACCCGTCTTTCTCTTCAGTAGATGTTCCACTTCTAGAATTTTCAACATTTGTATTTTCGTAGCTCACAATTTAAGTATATTCCTAAATATGCTCATTACTAAAATCGGATGAATAGCTAATAAAAGGGGTAAATCCCGTAAACACACTTACTTTTAACGGATAACTTCCAAATGTTGATTACTCTATCGATAATCAACTTCCACCGTCGGTGGATTATAATACCAAGAGTTGCTCTCGCCATTTCATAATCGAATTCTCGAATCTTAAAAAAGAGAGACCTAATTACGCAAGCGCGTAGCCCGGACTTGAACAAAGGTGTACTATAAGGAGTGAAGAGCACAAGCCAATCCCTACGAACCCTTTTTCGTTGCTTGTACATTCATAAATATGCTCCTACTAAATCGAATGAATAGCTAATAAAAGGGATAAACCCCATAAGCACGATTACTTTGAGCGAATTTAGCTTCCACGTGTTGGTTACTCTATCGATAATCAACTTCCACGGTCAGTAGATTATAATAACGAGAGTTGCTCTCGCCATTTTAAAATCGAATTCTCGAATCTTCAAAAGGAGAGACTTGATTATGCAAGCGCGTAGCATGGACTTGAACAAAGGTAAACTATAAGAAGTAAAGAGCACAACCCAATCCCTACGAGCCCTTTTTTGTTGCTTGTGCATTCCTAAGTATGCTTCTACTAAATCGAATGAATAGCTAATGAAAGGGATAAACCCCGTCAACACGATTATTTTTAACAGATTCAGCTTCCACGCGTTGGTCACTCTATCGATATATAACTTTCATTGTCGGTGCATTATAATAATGAGAGTCGCTCTCCCCATTTTATAATTGAATTCTCGTATCTTCGAAAAGAGAGACTTGATTAGGCATGCGCATAGCGCGGACTCGAACACCGACAAACTATAAGAAGATAAGAACACAACCCATTACCTACTCACCCTTTTTTTGTTGCTTGACCAATTCTTGCCCAAGAAACTATGAAAGTACTAGAATTACTTGAAATTTCATGTTCAAAACCACGAGTGTGCTGGATTGACATTACTAATTTTCCTTGAACATCATGGGTTTGACAAGTGATTTGGGTGTTGCATGGTGTGAAGTATCTATAAAAAAAGGAGATTTGAAAAGTACGTTGTAACCATCCTTAAGTTATTTCCCACTTGTGTCACAACTGGCAGTGTTTTTTCCTCATTGCGTTCCATTTTCTACAGCAAACCTTCTGGCAATGAGCAATGGTATGACCAATTAAACCGCGAGCGGGACAAATGCCGTCTATCAAATTTAATCAAACGTCATCTACATGTAGATGGGTCGAGTCGAAAGGTCCGTTAAAAACCATCTTGTGGTAAACCGATCATACGAGACGCATCGGTCAATCAAATCTAAGACTTCAAAATTGAAGTTGGCCCTTGGTCAACCCCGAATATTCTTAAACATTTGAAGTACACGTAAATTTTTTCTTTCACGTCTTAAGAAAATCTTTAAAAATCAAGACTTTCTCACTTTGGCCCTTCAATCCAAATAAGGGGCAAGTGACTTACAAGGTCAAGTCTCTTACCGTCGAAAAAATTACAAATAATGCGATGTACCGTAAGATACAGTATGTCACTAGCAAGAGATACAAGAAAATTTTCATTCTGCTTTTGCAAAAGTAAAAATTTACAGAGTAGATTCACTGCAATAGAGCCAACGACTCTGGTACTTGAAGTAAATGGCCTTTACCCGCACGGTACGAGGTCATCTCCGAAGTGGTAAGTCCCCGTCGAAATGCTGTCTTCTGCACGATCATTGTGGGCTCCACGTTCCTGTGGCTGGCTGCTTGTATAAAAGGGAACCTGGTCGGTTCGGTAGAATTCAAAGACATAGGAACACTGATGTTATGTTTGGTTGAAAGGCGCTTAGCTTTTTGCCCTTTGAGCCTAGTTGAGGTAAGACTCTCTCTCTCTCTCTCTCTCTCTCTCTCTCTCTCTCTCTCTCCATGGGGACATGGTGACATTCACTTTCTGGCTTTTTTCAGATTGTGTTCATTGTACCTGAGGGTGATTTTTGTAATCCTGTTGCTTCTTGGACTGCTGAGTCATGCAGAAATTATCTTCTTGGCTTTTCAGCATCTATTCATAGAAGGAATGTTGTGCTTTTAATCGTCTCATTTGAATAATTCTGGGATTCCAAGAACTGCAAAAGTTCAAAGTTTTCTTCTTGCTGCATAAGTTTGATGATAATAGTGATGATAATAGTGGGACATTACAAGACAGAATATTATTCAAATGAAGAGCTAGATCACATGAGGATGTCTGCACTCCTTCCAGTAGATAAGAACTGAGATTGTTATTACTGATTCAGATTGAATTCCAGATCAAAATGTTCTCTTCAATCATGTCAAGGTCGTGACTCTGAATATTTCATCAGATGGCAGTATGGCACTCTGCATCTTTCGTTTATAACAAAATCTCGAATCACTGATCATACTGTTTGATATTTGGAAATGCAGACAGAGCAGAGGTAATAGAAGTAATTTCCTGCTGCTTACTACGCGAAATACGAAAAGATGGCGTGGAGAAAGATTAGCTACAAAAGGGTCTTGGATGGAGCGACCAGGTTGGATGATTCCAAGGAGAAGCGCCCTAAGAGGCGTAAGTCCGAGAATTTAGAAGCGAAATACTCCCATGATGAGTGCAAGTTCATCGGTTCATGTTATTCCGACAAGACAATATCTGAGTCCGAGGATTCAATTTCTCCATCACCGGCCAATGAGCTCAATGTGGCTGCCGTCACGCTTCAGAAAGTTTACAAGAGTTACCGAACAAGACGGACCCTTGCGGATGGCGCAATTGTTGTTGAGGAGCTCTGGTAAGGTCTAGTTGATCCCTACTTGCAGTTATGTTCCAAGAGTTTAAACTGTTCTTCTTTTCTGGGTTGTGATGGATTTTGTCATCATGCAAATGTCTCTACTGATGTGTTGCAGGTGGAAATGGTTGGACTTTGCAGAGCTTCGACAAAGCTCCATCTCTTACTACGACACTGAAAAGCCGGAAACTGCTGTCTCAAGGTGGGCAAGGGCAAGGACAAGAGCTGCAAAGGTATTTTTCTTCTTGTTCTTTCCTTTTTGCACACCATTTGAATTCATTCTTATCATTTAATATTTACTTTTCGACGCTGACTTGTTCCCATCTATATATGCTGCCCTTCTTGACCTTATTAGCTGAAATCCCCAATTCCTTTCTCATTCTCATCCTCTCCTTCATGTTGAGAAATTTTTTTGATCGCTTTTGTTTCTTTACTAGGGTCAATCTTCTCAACAACAAGTGCAGAAAAAAATGCAATTTTTTTCCTCTTTTTGTTGTCCGAGGTGTTCGTGTATGATTCAGATTGGGATTTGCAGGTAGGGAAGGGTCTTTCCAAGGATGAGAAAGCTCAGAAACTAGCCTTAAGACATTGGCTTGAAGCTGTAAGCACCTGTTCTTAATGCCATAGGGACAATCATGTTCTTTCTATTTTTGCGGGCTTTTTGACTACGCATATTAACAGAAGTACTACCGCATCGACAATTACTGTCCTGGCATATTAACCTTTGTTTTTGCAAATAGCATGAGGACAGTATGATGAGATGACCTGAGTGGAACTAGTTCTTTTGAGAGAAGAATTTTTCCAAGATGAGAACTGAGAACTATGTTAATCAATACAAACAGCTTTTTTGACTAATTTCCCTGCTTTCTATACCATCGTCTCCCACTGATGTCATCAACCACCAATGAAAACTTCTTAAACCCTCTGAATTTGATTTCAAAGGTCTTTGAATGTCTCTTGTGGGCTGATCTGACATCAATCAAGTAAGGCGATGGATTAATTAACCATTGAACTTTTCTCATCTTCTGCAGATTGACCCGTTGCATCGTTACGGACACAATCTGCAGTTCTACTACAATGTCTGGTTTGCAAGTCAGAGCTCACAACCTTTCTTTTACTGGTAAATCCTTAATAAACAACAAACCTATGGCATGGCACACCAGGATCTGCTTCTAACTTTGCATCTGCAAAATTGAAGGTTGGACATCGGAGATGGAAAAGAAGTGAATCTCGAAAAGTGCCCAAGGAACGCTCTTAAGAATCAGCGCATCAAATATCTTGGACCTGTAAGTACGGCAGAGTAAGGATTCAAATTGCTCCGTTTTCCGTAACCGAGTTAACAAATAGGCAGCTAAGACAAGATGTTATGGCCAAACCAATGCTCGTCTTCGACACTCCATTGTCTAATATGTGTTCATGCTTTGTCTTTCTCGCAGAAACAGAGGAAAGCTTTTGAAGTGATCGTAGAGAAGGGAAAGCTTTTGCATAGCCAAAGCGGCGTGCCTCTCAACACGGTGGAGGGATCGAAATGGATCTTTGTCCTAAGCACGTCGAGGAATTTGTATGTCGGGCAGAAGATAAAAGGCCAATTTCAGCACTCCAGTTTCTTGGCGGGAGGAGCCGCCACCGCAGCTGGGAGATTGGTCGCACATGACGGCATCCTCAAGGTACCCTCAACTTTGACAGACACCTATGTATGCCCGCACCGGCAGCTTCGATCTAAAGAAAATGTATCGGTCGCGGCCATTGATGTTCCTTATCATCTCTCATTCGCTCATATCGCAGGCGATATGGCCTTACAGTGGTCACTACCACCCAACAGAAGAGAATTTCATGGAGTTCATCAGCTATCTTCGAGAACACAATGTGGACTTGACCAATGTCAAGGTGAATTCCTGAGGTCTTGGGCATGAATTAAGCAGCTTTTTATTGAGCTAAACCATTTCTTCCCTAGTTTCAAACTCTCATCCATTCTTGTATGCCACAGCGATGTGCAGCGGACGATGAAATTCCGCCGAAACTTACTCTTGAGGTGCTGTCCGAATCCCCTAGAGACCGCAAAGACAGATCAACTGCAAGTTATGCAATCTCAAGCATATCCAACGAGGCTCTCGACAGAACCGAGGCCAAGGAAGATAAACCGGCCTGTAAGTCGGGAAGCCGCCGGGGCAGAAATGGAGCACCGGAGCGGGCCCGCGAATCGGGTTAATGAGAGAGTACCCGTCGAGCCTCCAGTTCCAGGCGCTCGAGCAAGTGAAGCTATCCCCGAGGAGCTGCGGCACCAACAGTTCCTTAACCTGTAACGGTCCTATCCCGTCACCACGGCCCCGTCCTGGAATCCTCCTCTCGCCTCGGATCGCCCACATGGGGCGACCCGGCCCCTAGTGTACATTATTCGCTACATACACTCCCCGTCTCGATGGATCAGCCCATTTTGACGCGTTCTAGTCCTGGGAAAATTCATTGCAGAGACGACATATTTAGGCCTAACATAGGTCCCCAAATGGTATAGAATAACACGTTGTATATCATCACCACACAAGCCGACACGGTTCTTTATTTGTTCATTTGTATCATTTCTAAGATCTCACTGCCCACCACACAGGCGTTGCTATTGTCTTCAGAAATTTCCATTGGATTTTTCCTCGGTCAAATATTCTATTTTCCAAATTGCTTCGCTCGATGTTTTTCAAACAACGAAAACTTGGGGTGTGGGAAAAATCCGAGGACGACGGGTCGCCGAGGAGGAAATGTCGTACTGATCTAGTAAATTTGCATGCATGGAACAAGTCCGCCAATCAATTCAGTCAAATGTCATCTACGTGTAGGCAGGTCGAGCTATTCCCTAGTCTCGTTTCATCGTCTCCCCGCATCGTTGAGGAAGACTGGCTATAAAGGGAGTTCCCCCGACGCTTTGATCACTTGCTTTGTTTCTTTTTCTTGGTCATAATTCAAAGTCGGAAGCACGCCCACGATGACCGTCGTGCCGTGGAATCTCTCGTCGCAAGTATCCTTGATGTACCCTGAATTGAAATTTTAGGGAAGATGTAAAGCTGAAGATGAAATTTGCAAACATAAGTAGGGAAGGTAATATTTCGATGAAAAACATCCGGCACGGGCACTCTCCTTTGCCACAAACAAGTAATGCATCATATATGTCGATAAGTCGATATGTCCTCTCGACGAGGTAAGAAGAATGCCACTACGTACGCAACGGGCGCATGGATATACTGGTAGTTTTTGAAGCACGGAAAGGTTAGTTAACAGTACGACTCATGTGAAGCTTGCTGGCTCACATACATACACGTAGTCTTAAGTGATTAAAAATTTAAAAAGTTCCATCTCCTTCGCAAAGTAGGAACAGTCCGATTCCCTCGCAAACAGGATCCGACAAAGCATTGCCACTTTTTTCCGGTCAATGCATTCAATTTCTTCCGCCAGATTCTAATTAGTGATGTCGATCATTACGCAGAGAGCATCGGCTTGTCCGACAGGGTGATGATGCAATTGTACCGATGCGGAAGGACTGTGTTCATCATGTCTTTGGAACAAAGGAAATGACATCATGAGCTGACTTGGATTGGAAAAGTTCAGCTCCCGCCATGAAAGAAGGGTAAAGCAGGCATGCCCTAGATAGATTACTCAATACTCAAAGTAGACAGATCAATCATTCAAGTGTCAAGAACCAGAATGCAAAAATACCAATTTTCCTTCCGCTAAAGTGAAGAAAGAAAGCAACAGGAAAAGCGACAACAAAACAATCTTGGAAAAACAGAGGGTCTGTATTTTGAACCCCTGTGCTCAAGTTCGGCCATTGTCAAAAAGACACTGCAAACCCCCACACAAAACCTACCAATAATTTAGATGGCGAACAATAACTTAGAAACATGTATTGAAAAAATTAAGCATATCTTAAATCAATGGAGAACTAGTCTAGCATTACAATCTCGGATGTATACAGGATTGCTGTTCCCTGAATTCGGCAAATCCTTATTGCTCTCTTTGAAGCAAAGATGAAATCCAGTCCAATGTAGCAGCTGTAGCGTCTTCCTGGTCCTTTAAAGAAAGCAATAGAGGCGTGACCGCAACCTGTCATATCAGAGAGACAATGAATTAGAAGAAGGTGCACCTTTGAGGTGGGACATCCTAGCAACCAAGAAAGTACTTCATCTTTTCATTGTCAGCGGTCTAATTACAAGCATATTCACTTAGTCTCCAGCTTAAAAAGGCCTTTTATCTTTCCATAGCATCCTATTGTATATAGTGGCAAGAGCTTCTAATAGTCATATTCCTGACATTTGTACAACAGGGGCATCTGCTTATGAATGAGTGTCCTATTATGGGTCAACTATGAAAATTGAGGTATGACATAATTATTGCACTGGAATTAGATCGTGACATCAAAAAACTATAGCATCCAAGCAAAGTTCAGGGATGATCAGCAGAGTTCCAACCATCCAAAGCCTATCAGAAAAAAAGATTACCCAATGGAGAACAGAATCAATCAAAATTTCTCAATAGATGCACAATTCCCAAATAGAGGCACACAAGATTGCAAGGGTGTGCCAAAATTAATCCATGTCTTTTCCAGGTAGCCACCAAGATAAAATTATCCACTTGATTCCCCCATGCTGAAAGTGGTCACATATTTCAAGTTTAAAATAGAACATCTGATTTGTCATAACTACATGATCCTCTGAATTTTTATTGGCTTACCACCAAAATTTTACAGCAGCGATTCTTGATACTCAGTTCTAGAACTCCTACCTTCTCAACTCCATCCATTAGCTAAGTTGTGATTAACGGATTGCTATAAGCCACCTATAATATCTTTTTAACCATAGACAAGAGTAATTAATCTGTATCAATGAAGAAGTAAATCCAAGGATAGGTTTCTTTCCCATTGATTAGGTGTGAAAGAATTGTGCATAGCCATGCTGGGACTTCAGTTAAATATTTCACTTGCAATTTGAAGATCTCAAAGAAAGGAGGCACAATAGATAAACTTACAAATCCATTCTTCAGAGCGCTGATATCCAATTCTTCATCTGCATCATCCTGCTCTCTGTGCGTGAACTGTGTATTCGCACAAATACCAACAATCAACATAACATCTCATGTACAGAGAACTATTTAACAGGAAATTAATCAGTTCAAAATGTCGGATGGCCAAGCCACCCAGATTAACAGGATCCATTTAGAAAACCTTCCAATACAGCCGTGAAAACACTGACTATTTACATTGTAGCAAGACACAGAAAAAGATGCTGTAACCAATGGAGACCAGATAGCAAATGCAATTATCGAGCTATAATTTTCATGATTGCAAAATCTGCTAGGCGTTTATGAATTACTTTTAGCTACAACATAAGTTATTTCTCCTTACCTCTAATCTGAAGAACTTCTTCACTCGGTTTGTGTCAGGTTTCCCAGCAGCACCAACTGATTCTATCTCAACGAGACTTTTCCTCTGCGTGGTTAAACGCCGAGCTGCACCCTGAGAGGAGTAATGGATGTCAAAAGAGGTGAATCAAACGGCCACAGCCTAATTGCCCACAGAATCAACACATAGGCAGTGCTCCTCAATTTAAGGTACTCACAGCAGCAGATGCATCTCGACTGAGCTGCGCAAGTTGGAGACCAAGGCTTTGTTGATTGGACATAAAATGCCCAGAAGATGGATGCCTATTAGCTGAAACAGCTTGCCAGTTCAGAGTGGATCTCCATAAACTTTGCTTCGTAACTTTGAAACCCTGTCAATCAAGTATAAGTAGCATATAAACAGACAACCAATGCAAAAAAATATTTTGAAAAAGAGTCAGTGTTGTCTTCCATGTTCAAAGAGGCATTGAAGGCCAAAGAAACATGCAAAAACATGATTACTTTTTCCTACAGCGTATTAGGAAATTCATAGACTAAAAAGTTATGCAGCTATACAGGGAATTCTTATTGCTTCACTAAAAATGAACGCTCAAGATGAAAGCACAAGCTCAAAAGAATCAATATCTGCATCAGATCATACTAAGGAACAAGTGCTGAAGATTAAATACTATATTGAGCTCCCAAAAACTGGAAGCCATGCACAAATTTGATTGACTATCAACAACGACAAGGTGCCCCTACCAGGATTACTAAGAATTGCAGATCAACTGAGATCGATGTCCAAGAGAGAATTGAAGAAGATAATATAGTAACACAATCGTTTGCCCTCGACATAAATAAGATCTTCAGCTAACTAAATATTTTCACAGGTACTTTTCAGCGAATTATTATCAATAAATAAATGTTTTCTTTTCAACTCAAGAGAGACATTTCAGGTCTAGAAATCCCTCTGCAGTAAGGTTTCCACGCTACGCATATGAGCAATCAGGTGTTGCCATGTACCAGCATGCCAGGGAAATTTGGGCAGATGTGAAGTTATAAATAGGAGTAGAAAGAAAAGAAAATGATGTTCTGCTTCTGCCAACTATGCATTTTATGAGGTGATTAAAAGTGCACGAAAAGCTAATCACCAGATGAAGTGACTTCCTAAAATCAACTCATGCCAACAAAAGGTAAGAAGAGGTAACATATTGCAACATTCATTAGATAACTCTGACCATCTGAATGTTTCAGGCCTAAGAATGCCACCTAACCTACAGAGGGGTGATTAGAGTATAAAATCCTTCAACAAAACAAGGATCAATCGCTGTGCATGCATTCAGCCATTGCTGGAATTTGTGAATTATTAAAGTAGAAAAAGATGGCATTATCCAGAGGAACCGATGTGCACAAGTCATAGCCAACAAATGTCATCTCATACACAGTTCTATACGCACAAGATAGGATAACAAAAAACCACGCATATACTAGTCCCAGCGCATTTCAGGGAACTTCAGAACACAAACCTTATTGTTCAAAGGAGATGTTGGAACTTCAATATTCAACGAGCAACTTTTTGGAAAAGTTCCCTTTTCAATATCTCTGATAGTTGCATTTATTAACGGTAAGCAGACAGCGACTGCGTCCTTAAAATCACTTTCTTGACTCTCATCCTTTTTCCTATAAACATTGAATCTTTAGGAAAAACTTATAAAGAAGAAGAGAAGAAGACAATATGTTCAAATAGTACAAAGAGTGGTAGCTTACCAGTTCAGCGATATGGACAAAGATGGTATACCGCAAATTAATGCTTCTCTAGCTCCAGCAATGACGCCAGAGTAAAACCTGCCAGAGTCTCAATTCAGACTTTTCAAAATGAAACGACTCATTGTTTTCTGAAAGTCTACAGCACAGTTATGCTTCGTCAATTCAGAAAATACAAGCATATTATGCTTACATTTGATTGCCACAGCTCGAACCTCTATTGATTCCGCTAATAACCTGAATATGAAGAAAATATTAAAACTTCAAACACGTCCAATATTGAAACCAAAGGACAGAATTACACTAGCAGCATCAGACACTAACCAATAAAGGCTTCGACCATGAAAAAAGCGCTCCAGATAATGCTAATGAGACACAATCCACAGGAGTCCCTGACCAAAAGTAAAATGCCAAAGGTATACGGCTATAAGCAAGCAGTTTCAACTTCACCACGTTACTCGCATATGGTACAAGCAAAATTTATGGATCCGATTTCAATAAACAGCATTCGTACTTTGGTTAAAAAATACTCGGACCTGGATGTGGCCACAATTATAACTTATGAACATTTTTTAAGCACTTCATAGATTCAGATTCCCTAAAGCAAAAGCAACATAAATCATCGAAAGTCATGAGCACGAGTAGCAGCCCCACCCGAAACTTCGTAAGCCACGGCGCCATTTATTTCAGCGGATGTCACAGCCACCGTTTCTCTAAGAGTCACAGAATGACCAGAGGCCGATTTGTCCCTAAACAATGCCAAATGAAACATTTAAACAATCACTAATAGAAACTGAAAGCAACGTATCAAGCATCCTCCCAAAGCCAAAATCAATACAAGAGAGCTGAACAGAAAAAGGAAGAAGCAAATGTCGCCGCTCAATTGAATAAGGGGGACAAGTGCAAAGAAAACTGAGGAAAATTCACATAATGAGGAGCGAGAAAAACGTCATTTTTAATAACCAGTGCGCTGATTGAAATCAGCGTCGCAAGCATACTGGTAGGTAACGTCATGATAGAACGGCCGAACAACCAGAATCTCGGTACTCGATCGCAGCAGAAGACAAATATATTCCAAGCAGACACGATACGGCTGAAGAATTCCGGCAATAATAGAAACCGAAGCAAGCTTAATCGAAATGCGAAACATCACGCGCCAATCCAAATAGAAGAGCAACATCGACGAGAGGAGGACGAGCAACGAAGCCGAGAGAAATTCCAAACGGCGAGCGAGCGAGAGAGGGAGACTCACGATTGAGGAACGCAGACGTGGACATTGCAGAGGCCTTCGCGGACGAGCGCTTCGACGAGGCAGGCGAGGCCGGGGGACTCGATTCCGTCGCTGTTGGTGACGAGGACGATCGGCTTCGAGCAATCGTCGGCGCCGGCGCCGCCGGGGGAGGAGTCCGAGGTGGAAGGCTCGATCGGCTCGGCTGGACCGTCGCCGCCGCCGCCGCCGCCGTCCTCCTCCTTGCGGCGGGCGAGGACCTGCTGGAGGTTGGAGACCAGGCCCGGGGGTAGCTGGTTATCCTTAACGAACGCCATGGCAATGAAATGCAGATTCGGATTCTAAGCAGTAGAGAGAGAGAGAGTTGGAAGAAATAGCAATGAAATTCTAGAGAGAGAGGGGAAAGGAGCGAGCTTGATGTAAGAGAGAAGAAGAAGAAGGCGATTGATGATGGACCGATTCTAACGGCGTCATACAGGAAGAGAGAGAAAGCGAGGAAAGCCTACGACTGTAGAGAGAGAAAAGTCCAATGGCTCGGGTTTAGAGAGAGGGTGTGGGGTCGCGGTGACAGCGCCCCGCTTTTTTTGCTCGCAGGTCCCTCGGCTCCCGTGCAAAATGCAATTCGGCCTCTCTCCTCCTGATTAAAGTAATTTAGTCATCGAACTTCCATTAGCAACAAAGTGAAAAAAAAAAAAAAAGTTTCCACGCTCTTCTCTTTTTGGCTCAATCCATACTCTTCTTTAGCTAACCTTTAATTTGGTCATCGAACTTCAGTATTGTTCGACCTAGTTTTTATAAGCTTTTAATTAAATCGGTTTAGTCCTTCGTCGAATGTCAAAACTCTTTAGCGATGATCAAAGTCCATGTCAACGATTATGGGCCCGACAACCAAATTAAATTGGTGTGCTAAATATCAATTGGACTAGATTGACTAGAGCAGTTGTATTGGTTCAATTCATGCAATGCAAATATTAAACTAAATTAATTAAGAATTCAAGATTAAAGCTGAACAGAGAGCATGGTGACTACTTTTTAGCATTGTTGTAAACTTTTCTTCAAAAGTATGGTGAAATTTTATTGGTGGACGGTATCAAAAGTTGCCCACTGAAGCTCTTAAATTGTTCTCTTTACATAAATTTAGGACCTCCTGGCTTGGAGATTGTGTACTTTTGTAATGTGAGATTTTCTATCCATCCAAAGAAACCATTGGAATGTGATGTGAAGAGCCATCAAAGTACCTAAAACCTCTGGTGTAAAATCCCATAAATTACAACTCCAATTGAGGACTATCGAGGACACGACGCTAAAAAAGAAGAATGATCAATTGCAAATATCAACTCAACCCTCCATGAATAAAAATGAAATGCTTTTGGATACTTAAATCAACCCGAGGTCTTGTTGCCTAGGAAATATCAAGCCATGAATTTATTGGCCACTCATTTTAAAAACTCGATAAATGAGAATGGTCCATTCCCGTGACATAATGACGTATTTTGTCTAGTAACAATCACCCTGATTTAAAAAGAAATAAATCAAATTCGACCCACGAAAAGCGATTCCTCTTTCATAAAATTCGTTCAGTAGGTACGAATGGGTGGGTAAAAACATTAATGGCGTAATACGTGGGAAGGTGCTAGCTTCGATGTTAAGAGGAAAAAGCCATTTGTTTAAGCGAGGGAGGGATTCTCTGTTTTAAAGAAGACGCATGTCCTCTGGTAGCGCGTGAGCCGTACGATTCCGGTGGCCCCCACCGAGCACGTGACCGGTCTCTTGCCCGGATATCGCCTGACGTGCTCGTCCTCCAATTCCCGGCGTAATTACGATTTTGGGCCGCGTCGTCTTCGTCCCTTGCTAACCCGACGAGGCGGTGATGGGGAAAGAAAAGCTCCTCCGGGGAGGCGGATGGGCGTCGAGACACGCGGCGGACCGTTACTGGTGGCCGGGGGGTTGGCCCCCGTGACTTTTGTCTCGGCGGAGGAAGGAAACGCGGTTTTTTGTTTTTTTGGGTTGTTTCCAACTGCTGTCGGGGCCCACTAGATTTACTTCCCGGCCGTTGGATCGGATCGGATCGGATTGGGCTTCAACGTCAAAGGGATGGGCCCCGCCACGGCCTCGCCTTTAATGGGGGAAAGGTCTAGGAGTCCATTTATGCTTTATACGAATTTCGCTCAAAAGCTTAATTCGATCTCACTTTAGATAATATAATATAATATAACCATTTTCAAATCACATTGAAAATTCTCGCGCCGGTGGAGAGATTCACGCCCTGCTCCATTTATTTAGCAAAAAATAGATAATTTATGAAATGTTTTACTTAAAATAACTAATCAATGAAATATATTTTCATTATCAATAACAAAATATTTGTCATCTATTCATATGGTTATTTTTTGAAAAAACATTTTTTAAATCATTTGGATCTAAGTAAATCCTCAAATTGCTTCGTCTAAACTCTAGGACGTAAAATTTATATTGATAGGAAAGAGACAGATATACTGGGGCAACCAACCCATGTGGTCTTTGGCAGCGATTTCGCTTCTTTGATAATCCGCCTAACGACGGGGAATAGAAACGAGAACAAAAAAAAAGTTTGAATCTCGCGGGCGTTTACATTTTTTTTTTTTATTTCTCTCTTGACGTGGCCACCTCCAACCGCCGAGCCCGTTAGGGTGGTGCCACCCGCCGGTGTCGGCCAGTTTAAAAAAATAAAAAAACAAATAAATACAAAAATCAAATAAATACAAAAAAAAACAAATAAATACAAATAAAAAACAAACGCAAGAAAATAAAAAAACAAAAACAAATAAAAAACAAATAAATACAAAAAAAAAAATAAAAAACAAAAATAAGAAAAATAAATACAAAAAAAAATACAAAAACAAATAAATACAAAAACAAATAAATACAAATAAAAAACAAACGCAAGAAAATAAAAAACAAAAACAAATAAAAAACAAATAAATACAAAAAAACAAATAAAAAACAAAAATAAGAAAATAAATACAAAAACAAATAAATACAAAAACAAATAAAAACAAATAAATACAAAAAACAAATAAATACAAATAAAAAACAAACGCAAGAAAATAAAGAAACAAAAAAATAAAAAACAAATAAATACAAATAAAACAAATAAAAACAAAAATAAGAAAAATAAATACAAAAAATAAATAAATACAAAAAAAATAAAAAAAAAATAAATACAAATAAAAAATGCAAAAAATTAAAATACAAAAAATACAAAAAAAGAATCTCTTAGG
The DNA here is from genome assembly GCA_014182565.1 of Eucalyptus marginata. Taxonomy (NCBI): domain Eukaryota; kingdom Viridiplantae; phylum Streptophyta; class Magnoliopsida; order Myrtales; family Myrtaceae; genus Eucalyptus; species Eucalyptus marginata. The sequence continues at coordinate 34,524,010 of CM024594.1, forward strand.
GGAGGGTAAACTCCACTGCAACTTCTTCGTAAATTGTTTGAGTAACTAGTAGGCCAGTATAGTAACTGTCCGGGCCAGTGAAGGTAGGAGAGGGAGGTGAAAGCCCTCCTACTAGGCTAATATATGCTTCGCATAGTGTCTTTCAACCGACTTATCGACTTAGTATCTCTGGTGGAAAAGATGCTCTCGAATTTTTTTCCTGAACAATTAGATTAGATGCAGTAATTGGGTTCGATTGTTTTATTTTGTCCTTTTTATCTTTTTCATGCATGCAAAGGCAAAATCATGAAGAAGATGGCTGGATACAGATGAGATGTGGGTCTGGTTCCGGAGGGATCGAGTGATGTAATAGTGCTCTCCAGTTATTCATTTACTCCCTTTATGGTGTGGCCGGCCCAATGCGTCTGACCAAAAGGTGCGCCCTTCACGTTCTCTTCCGGATCGGAATTGGGTTTGCATGCAGATTTATTCCCACAACGTGGACTCCACAACTGTAGATCGGTTTCAACTATTGAAATTGCAAAGGATTCTTCCTCAGACTTGATACCCCTGAAAAAGCAAATGTCCGAACCGAAATGTCGGCGACCGGAAAAATAAGATTGTTAGTGATTTGGGGCATTGAATTCGTATGGCGCGCCTGATAGAAAATACATGCGCACAGGCTTATTCCTCGATGGTTGAATCGATTCCACGAGGTCAGATGTCATGAGGAGGCGAGCTGCTAGTGTGTGAGATCTTTTTGGTTGCCCCGTCACTGTTGAGAGTTGGAAGTATCTAATGATCGTGGGCAATTTGTGATGAGGAGGGATTAGCCAATAGAAAGTTTTTGAACTCCAAACGAATTTAAACTTACTAAGGATCGAATAATACATTAGAAGTCCAAAACTTGTCAAAAAATAATCGAATGTTAAACTTTCAAAAAATGCATCAAGTTCTAAAATATGTTAAATTAGTACAATTATGTCATTCCCTTCAATGCGATTTTTGCAAGTTTTAAAGACTCAATTGTATCGTAACGAGTTTTAGAATTTAATTGCATTTTTTCAAAGTTTTAGACCTCCGATGCATTATATTTTGTCAAGTTTTAAATTCTACAATGCACTTGTCCAATAAGGAATCAATCCACGAAAAAAAGGAATGCAAAAAGAGTAAAAAATGAAAGAGAGAATTAGGGGTGAGCGATTCCAAGTTCTGGTTCAATTCCATCTGGAACGTGGAACCTACCCGTCATAATCAAGAACCTGGAACCTACCCTGTCATAAGTTCTAGGGTCGATTCCAGGTTCCAACAGATTCTTTTTTTTTTTTTTTTTTTTTCATTTTCATATTTGAACTATAACGTACGCGCATACTCTACGCTAATTTCCCATATCTTAGCAAACATACCAGTGCCAAGAATCTGGACATACATAATCAAAATCAATAAGAAGTTTCCAGAGAGGAAAGGAGATGCTTAAAATAAAAACCCGGTGCTTCCTTAGCTATTTACGGGTGATCCATCGGCACTCTTTAACAAATTCTTTTGGAAAATTATACAAAAGTCAATATGAAAATTTACAAGTAAACATTTGTATGTTGTAAAATGGTTTCATGTATTTCGTATTAAATGAAAGTCAAAGTGCATGCACTACAAAATTTGAAAGAAAAAGGAAAAGATAAAACATCAAGTTGCATTTGCCTTAGTTGTTTTAGAGCAATAACCATTTTTTCTTTGTTTTCACGTCATTTGTTTAATTTTTGAAAGTTCGTCAAAAAAAATAATTAAATGTGAGTTTACGTGTCCGTATTTGTACACGGGAAGGATAAAAAGTTTGCAGATCGTCGTGCAAAATCCAAGATTTAAAAAAAGCAAAAACTGATAAGTTAAAAAACTCGCAGAGACGCCCCTTCTGGTTCCCCCAAGGCCCCCCGCCCTCACGGTTCCGCAAAATTTTGCGGAGATGCCTCCTCTGGTTCCACGATATTTTGTGGGCAGATTCAAGCGAAAACTCCAACAACTGTCATTCGACGATGGTTTCGGAGCTAAGCGCTATCAGATAACAATTCAAAATGTATATCGTGTATCCTAATGCTACCCTCATAGGAAGATTATAAAATGAGGAAAGCTTGGAATATAACTTGTGAAAGTATTTTATAGGTAACGTGGTTGGAAAATTCAGAAAAAGAAGAAGAAGAAGAAGAAGAAGAAGAAGAAGAAGAAGGGGAATGTGGGATTCAGACGTGGGATTCGTTGGCTTTGGTGGCGTATTAGAATGGATGTTGATGCGGTCGCCGGCCTTGCCGTAAAGCAGTGTAATTAGAGAATGATTCTGTTTAGTGTATATTCTCGTTGTATACATTTTCACTATTTGATAACTAGTGTCTGAGATGAGAAATTTGGTTTTGGCGACTAGCGTCTAGCGGCGTCCGACAGCGGCATTGAGGGCGAGCGGTCTCAGTGAAAGTGTGAAATTAGAGTGAAGGGAAATTGTGAACACTGAACTAGTTGAAAGATTTGGGGCTTCTTTTCTTTTGGACTTTAGAGCCCTAATCGGTTCCGGTTCTAAAACTAGAATCGCCGGTTCTCGGAAAAAAGGAATTGGGAACCGGAACCAATCATTTTAGAACCGGGAACCGCGCTCACCCCTAGAGAGAATAGTCCTTATGGATAGGGGTGAGCATATCGGATTGTCCAAATTGGGAACCGCCCGAACTGAACTGGACTAGCTGGTTTGGTCTTGTTCTCTGAGGTATTGTTTTGGTTTTTGATTTCATAAAAGTGGAACCGGTGATTTTCAGTCTAGTTCTCCTCCCCAAACTAGATTGACGGATCAAACCAACTCTTATTTTAAAATATATTTAATTTCTTAAAAATAACAATAAATCCTAAAACAGATTATTTTATTCCTTAAACACACACATACATAAATTAAATTTAAACTAAAATATTCACAAAATAAAAAAAGTGACCAGAACCAACAGTCTGATCTAGTTCCCGGTTCCACTTTGGAACCAAATTAGATTGGGAACTGATGATCCTTACTTATGGATGTGAATCATAGAAGCATGATAGATCCACTTGGGGAGATAAAAGTGGATTTGGGATTTGACATTTCCACCCGATTGCGGAATTATAGCTAGCCTGCATAATTAGTTCCTATATTGCGTGCGTAATCTCTCTCTTTTTCACGTGATTTCCGATTCGTCGGTCGCGTTGTCGCTGACTCTTCGCATTCGTCCTGTCTTAATCCGCTTGTCATTGCGATACTCTCGCGGGTCACGAAGACCACGATGTTCGGGAAATGATTACGGGGTCCGATGCAGTGGATGAGCGTCCTCTGAATTGGGGATGAGCGTCGTGCATTTCAATGATGATCTAATCTGGGCGATTTCAACGAAGTAATAAAGAGAAGAAAGTCAAGGACATCATTATCTTTTTCTTTTTAATGAACGTGAGGGTTAATGCCAGATTCATATGTTTTCTCTATAATTAGATATATCTATCGTTCGAAATAGAAGGGAAAAAACTAATTGAAATATTAGAATCGATTTTTTGGGGGGTCAGAAATTACGAGACTCAGTTTAACTAGATTCTTGGGTTGAATTTACCTATAACTATATCTTCTTGGGAGGAATCGGGAAAATTGTTCCGAAAGTACTGAACTTATTACACTCTTATTAATTTACTCATAAATCTATCAATAAATAAGCCTTTATGTTTTGTCATATGAGTCCATTAAGTCAATTTTGGTCATAAATCGTTGACATAGATGCCATACGTCATACATGGCACGATATACATTGACGTTGATAATTTTTAATAATATTTTTCAGTTTTTCAATTTTTCTCTTTCTTTTTCCTCCCATCAAGCCTCGTCGATGGTTGGCAGGAATTTGCCCAAACTTAGGCTAGCAAGCCTGCAGAGCCGGCAAAATGGGTCATAAGCCATATTATGACCCATTTTTAGTTAAATGGGTTATATATGAGTTAAGTGAAAGTTAAATATGAGTCAAAAATGGTTTGAGAAAGTAAAAGACAAAAAGAAATTGGTCTAAATGGGTTATTAGGAATAACCCACTTTGAACCTATGGCCATAGCATTCCTTAATTTTATAAAATGTTTTTTTTTTTTTTTTTTTCTTTCTTTTTCTTCCTTCTTTAGTCGATGGCCGATAGGACGACGGCTGGCGATAGGCCAAGCAAGGCTTGAGCTCGCCCGACCGAACCTCACCAACAAGTCGCCGATGACCGGGCGAGGCTCGAGTCTCGCCGGATCGGCGAGACTCGGGTTCGCCGGTGTCGGGCGGGGCCTCGCCTCGCTAGATCGGTGAGATCAAGCCTTGCCTAACGCCGGCGAGTTCAAGCCTCGCCGATCCGGCGAAGTCGAGTTGAGTCTCGCTAGATCCGGCGAGGCTCGGCCTCGTCCGACGACGGCGAGGCTCGAGCTCGCCCTGGCGTTAGGCGAGGCTCAAGCCCCACCCGACGTCGGCAAGCTCAATCTCGCTTGTGGCCGGTTGGCGGCCGGTCGTCGTGGTCGGCGGCCGGCCGAAGAAGAAAAAAAAAAAGAGAAAAGAAAAAATAATTATTAAAATTTAAAAATTCTATTTTAAAAAATAAAGATTATACAAATTATATTTTTAAAAAATAAAAATAATTAAAAAATTATATTTTTAAAAAATAAAAAAAATAAAAAATTATATTTTTTAAAAAATAAAAAAATAAAAAATTATATTTTTTTAAAAATAAAAATAATTAAAAAATTATATTTTTTTAAAAATAAAATAATTAAAAATTATATTTTTAAAATTAAAAATTCGATTTTTTAAAAAATATTTAAAAAAAATTATAAAATTTTTCCATTAAATTTGTATTGCATAAAATTTGTTAAAAAATTTGTGTTGCATAAAAATATTTTAACAATTAGCATATAGTAGAAGTGGATTTTCCTATAATATTAATAGGTTTTAAGATATGGGTCGGGTCGGGCGTAGGCTCGCTTGGTTTCACTATTTCGTGAATATGGGTCAAAACATGTTAAATGGGTTGAATATGGATTAACCCATTTTCGACCCAACCCAAACCCAACTCGACCCACCCATTTGCCACCCTTAAGCGGGCCACCCTCGTTGGATCGGCTAAGGGTGAGGGTTACCTTTTCTTGCATAGTTGAGGGCAACCTATGCTCACCCAAAAAAGGGTGGCCCTTGCCTTAGGCTAGTCACTGACGAGGCTCGGTAGTGGTTGACATAAGGAAAGAGAAAGAAGAAAAGAAAATAAACCAAGAGAGAGAGAGAAAATAAGAAGATAAGGAAATGAGAAGAAAATTAAAATAATTTAAAAATAAAAATAAAAATTATCAAAAATCAACACCGTTATACGTGTAAGGTGATCAAGTCCACATCAATGATTTCGGTCCAAAATTGATCAACTAGATTCATTTGATAATGTGAAAAGGTTGATGACTTAGCTAGTAAAACTGAAAATTTTATGATTAAATTGATAAAAATATAATGAGTTTAGAACTTTTTTGACAACTCTTTTAGAAAGAATCAATCCAAGCCCTACCCAAGCTCCATATTTGCATCCATTATGAGGTGCATATCATCTATAAAGGTTGTTTTCACAAGTGTATTAGTGGGAATTACACAAATCACGTGTGAAGTTTGTTGTTCCTAAAATTTTAATCCATTCAAGATGGTCTATGAATTTTAGCCTATAAGCAATGTCATCCTTGCATTTTTTGATCTATTTAACGTGGCCATTAAATTTTTGATAAATATTCAATCTAGTTCTCAGTCTATATGAAAAACTTAAATGTTATCCTCATATTGATTCAAGTTTAATAACACATTGAATATTTTATATAATTCGTGGACTAAATTGAATATTTACCAAAATTTCAAAAACCATATTAAACAAACTTAAAGTCTATTAATAATATTGCACATTAGTTAAAATTCATGGATCACGTTAAACAAATTAAAAGTGTAAAGATGACACTATACATTGGATTAAAATTCATGGAACATCCATGTCATGATACCTCATTTTTCCAAATTTGGTTTTTTATTCCACTTATTTTGACACTTTTGGAAAGGTCCAGCATAGCGACGTGGATTAAGAATCCTTCAATTTCATTTTTCGCTTCTCCGTCTCTTTTTCTTTCTTTTCAATAATTCCCAATTATATACATACACACACACATATATATATATATATATATATATTTTGGTCGAGTCTGTAAAAAGCAACTCCTTTTTTCCTCTTTCCAATTAATATCCTTATTTTTCTTCGAAATCATAAACACACAAAAATAGCAGTTAAATCATGATGCGTAATTTTTCCAAATTCGGTCTTCCATTCCACTTATTTCGACACTTTTGGAAAGGTCCGGCACAGTGACGTGGACCAAAGAATCTTTCAATTTCCTTTTTCGCTCCCCACTTTCTTTTTTCTTTCCTTTCAATAATTCCCAACTATAAACATATATTTATATATTTTTACATATATTTTTTGTCGAGTAATTATATAAAATATTTATCCTTTTTTCCCCCTCCGATTAATTTCTTTTCGTCCAACCAAAAACTGAAGAATATAGCAACTGACAGAAACAGCAGCTCGCGCTTCGCACTGCATTGGCGCGACCGCTGACTTAGGGTTTCGAACAGTCGGAAAAATCCAATCGAGCGCTCCCCCAGCAACCTGCGCGAGCCTCTGCCCTCGAGTCGCCAGCTCTCGCCCTGCACGCGTCGAGGAGGGGAGGATCGGCGGCGAGGATCGTCACCGGCCGGCGAGCCGCGGCGGCGGAGATGGAGGAGTACGGAGGCCAGAGCCAGTACGAGGAGGACAACCCGTTCGCCTTCGACGGCGGAGAGGAGGTCTACGAGTACCATCAACAGCAGCAACAGCATCAGCAGCAGCAGCAGCTGCAGCAGACGGAGCGGCGATATTCAGGGCGCGACGTGGACTCGTTCGGAGGCGGCGGTGGCGACGGCGGCGAAGAAACGGACCGGAGGCGTCCGGCGGAGCACCGCGACTCTTCTTCGAGGTTAGCTTGCTCAAGTCTCGGGAGTTGACTGGTTAAGATTTTTTGCAGAGTTTTGGAGGAATTGGGGGAATTTCGAAGCTGCTGCGGCGCGCTTGGGTTTTTGTTGTTTCCTTTTCCTTAGAATTTGTGCGCGCGAACTTGAGCTATTAGAATTAGACCGAAAAAAAAAAGGATTTTGAGCTATTAGAAGATGACGCCTATATTGCCGAGTGAAGAATAATTCTGGCCATTTTTTTATTTTTTATTTTTATTTTTTGCCGTCTTCTTGTGATAGGAAACTCTTTGTTGGAGGCATTTCCTGGGAGACTACCGAAGGTATGTCAAGCGTTTCATCACTGAATTTCTCATGGATTAATTTGAACGTGAAGTGTATACTTGGAAGTTCTCTTGTCGATTAGAATAAATTGGGGATTAAACTGTCTAATGCGAAGTGTTGCGAACCTGGCTAGTGCATAAGTATCGTAATTCGCATTACTTGCCGGCCATCAGTATGTATTAAGAAGTTTGAATTCTTCCGTCTCAGGGGAATGCCTAGAAGTCCCTTGAAGTGGATAATAGGAAGTACCCAAATCATCTATGGTCCTCACTGTAGATTTCAATTTGTGCTCGCGCACTGTCCTATCCAGAGTAGCGAATCTTGATGATTTTTCTTGGCTGCTCTCAGAGATCCTTGTTTCCCTACGCATCTCACCAACTTCTCAACACTTAGTTTTGATAATTGGCACAACCCCTGTCTGTGTATTCTTGTCCTATGATTGAATTCAACTAGTTATTGCATGAATTTACTGTCATCTTTCCATTTGATTGTGATGCTAAAGAGATCTTCTACTCGTCTATTTGGATAGTTTCTGTCTTCTGTTCTTACTGAATGCATTCTTCTGGCTTCAGCAACGGCATCACTCCTCAAACATGGCATGCACACGTCAGTAATAACTTATAATTGCAAGTATTAGTAGTTGTGCACCTAAACATGTTTTAGGATTGAAACGAGGGTTTTAGGTGCATGAGTAGTGGATGCAGCGTAGAACAGGATATTTAATCATGAAAAACATAAACTTGCTTCTAGTATTGCCAATTTGTAATGTTGACCATGCCATCTGTTCGAATATAGATAAGTACCGATACACTGTTCAACCTTGTAGCATTTTGTGTATTTTTTTTTTTTCCAGACAGATTCACTAGTTATTTTAGCAAGTATGGAGAAATTGCTGACTCTGTGATTATGACGGATAAGTATTCTGGAAGGCCTCGAGGTTTTGGATTTGTCACATTTGCTGATTCAGTAGTTGCCGATAAGGTTTTGGAGGAATGCCATGTCATAGACGGTAGAGAGGTAATATTCTCTATCAGAGTCAATTTATTTACTGTGCAAAAGAACTTCCTTGTCATGTTAGAACTTTCTTGGATGTTGTATCATGTCAGGTAGAAGTGAAGAGGACGATCCCTCGGGAGGATATGGAAGGAAAATCAGCGTTAAAGACAAAAAAGATCTTTGTCGGTGGACTCCCAGCATTCCTGAGTGAAGGTGGCATATCCCCCATCTCATTTTGTCTCTCTGAGACACGGGAATTTATTAGTTGACACCGTGCTTTACCATGCAGATGAGTTGAAGGAGTACTTCTCTTTCTACGGTAGCGTTGTCGAGCATCAAATAATGCTAGACCACACAACTGGACGGTCTAGAGGCTTTGGGTTTGTCACATTTGGTGAAGAAGATGCAGTTGAAAGGATAATATCAGAAGGCAAAGTGCATGAACTTGGAGGGAAACAGGTGAGTTATAATTCCTGACCAGTAGGGAACTTCATCAGAGATGAGCAGCTTCTAACATAGCTCTGACCATAATGTTTAGGTGGAAATTAAGAAGGCTGAACCAAAAAGGGCGGGCAGTGACTACAGCGGAAGCCATTCCAAATTCAGAGGCAGTTCCAACAGTAGTGGGGGTGGTCACACTAAAGAATATTATCCAGGAGATGGGTTTGGTGGGAAAGTAAACAGAAATTTCGGTGGGGGTTATGGAGGTTTTGACGGTTATGGAGGCTATGGAAGTTATATTGGAAGCTACGGTGGAAGCTCTGCTGCATTTTATGGTGGATATGGTTATGGCTACGGTTTTGGGGGCCCAATGTATGGTGGCGGCGCTTATGGAGGCAGCAGCAGCTATGGTGCCCCCAGTGGTTATGTCACGAGTGGTTTTTATGCTGGTAATAGAGGCTATGGAAGAGGAGGCGGTGGTGGCGGCGGCGGCGGCACCGGTACCGGTGGCAACGGCGGTATCCACGGCAGTGGTAAGGGATATGGCGGCTATAATTCCGCAGCAAATGGGGCTGCAATGGCTGAAAGGTACCATCCTTACGGGAGATGAGATTTTTATTGGCTTGAATAGTGTCAATGCACACGGAACGGAAGGACGTTTGTCCCTCACGGTTAGGGCTTGTTACTTAATTAACACCTCTCCTGTGCATAATAATAGCATAGCCGATCGACAGGGCACCTTGTAATTATCAGACAGATTGAGATGTGTTGCTTAAACTATGATTCGGGATGAATATGAGCCTGTTTATTTGGACATTCTTGACCTTCTGCTGTATCAGTGGTTTAATCTGAATCACCTGGGTTGATATAGCTATTACAGGGGTGATCCCCTTTTGTTCTTTTAGAGGATGATCACGGGAAAAAACATTCTTTCGGCTTTTCAATCGAAAAACAGATCTTGGTTCAACAAAGGTGTCATGATCTCTGATGCGTTTGTCCTTTTTCCAACAAAAGTTATGGTATTCATTAAAGAGTGGTTATACCAAATTTCATCGATGGACAGCACCATAAACTGTGGAGACAACATTGTCTTGAAAAACAGAAAATAAAAAAAATAAAAAATCTTTAAGAAGCAAGGTTCGTCAAAATTGCAGGTATGTTTTGCTGGATGCAAACTTATTAGCTGTGCAGTACGGAGTAATGAACTGTAGACAAGCGCAGGTACAAGTGTCTGAACGATCAAGCACTTTTACGGTACCACAACGTTGTAAAATTGATTTACGATTGTAAAAAAAGTGAGAGAAAGGAGCACTAATGTACCTATGGAATTCCTTGCATTTAAAACCGGTGGCATCTTATGGTTGTACGTCTCAGTAAAACATAAATGCTAATTTATTCAGTTTCGACGAGGACATTGGTGAATTTAAGTAGTTTTTTCTTTACCGTCGAAGAAGACAAACAATGCTGAACTCTCTTTGGGCATATCGATATCATATGTCCGTGTCACCTCGAGTTAAAGTCAGAAGAGGATTTCATCTCTTTCATTATTTTTTAAATCTATTACATGCTGTCAGAACTAACGAGACAAATATTTCTGTATATGTTTGCCCATATAATATGCTAGTAAAGATGTGATTATGTAAACGATATGGGGCTAAGACGTAAAGAAGGGTGGCTTGCACGAAATGCAAACCTTGATTTCTTGAAAAAGCATACTTGTGTGCAGGTTCATCCCTCCTCTCCATATTATATGTAATCTATAGTACATTAGTAAATGCATTATAGCACCATAATCACCGAATCCTGCGACAACTGTCTTGCCCCTTTCGGACATGGCCGTGAAGGTCGCGCTCTCATTGTGGGCGCTAGGTGTTAGACAACTAGGATCAAAATGTATTGAGAATATAGCACCAAAACAGTTTAAATTTTGGCTGCGGTGACACTTATATTTAAAAGAACAATTTCACATCACAAAAATCCTCGTATTTATGTCAGTGGCTCAGAAATACCTTCCGACGCAATTTTATACCATTAAAAATCCTACATGGCAACTTGCATGGACAATAATAGACAAATGGAGTTGACATTGATCCCGAGAGGCTTGGCAAAATTCCACCGAAAAGCCTAAACTTTATTTAGTATGATACCAATATCCTAATTTTTTTTTCATATCATCAACACCCTAAAGTTGTACTATATCGAGAGACCTTGGAAAATTCCATCGAAAAGCCTAAACTTTACTCGGTATGATACTGATATCCCAATTTTTTTTTTTCATATCATCAACACCTAAAAATCGTGCTGATGACCCAAAAATCTATCACAATTTCATCCGACGTGATGGCTTGCGTGGACAATAGCAGTTTCAAAGGACAATAGCAGTTTCAAACATAGTTAACATGAATCTGACGTAGCTTTATAGTAAAGTTCAGTATTTATTCATTGGTGGGCTTGACAAGCATGGGATTTGTATGTGTCGTGATCCAGTGCAACTCATATTTCAGGGTAACTACTTGTCAGGGTTTAAATTTCTTAAAAAATTGGACCTCCACGATGACAAGTCGTCTTTTTGGCAACTTTTAGAGTTCCGGAAGCAACATAGTTCATGTAGCGACGGCGCCTCGGGCTAGACTAAAGCCAGGGTGACCACTTGTCAGGGTTTTAATGATTCGAAAAAAAGGTTTTAGTATGACCGTAAGTAAAATTTAAGCCTTTTGATGGTATATTTGCAAACATATGCAAAATTTTATTTTTAAAGAGTGATGTTTTCCTCCAATCTGGCTATGAGAATCTAAGGGTGCGCATGACAAAATTTCAAAAAACGTAAATCGATTTCAAGAAAATTGATTTCTCAATTTCTATTTCGAAACCGAGAAGTTAAAAATTTTAGTTTATGATTTTTTTTCAAATCTATTTATGGAATAGAAATCGTTCCGAAATAAAAAAATCAAATTACGTTATTAAATGGATTTTCTATTCTAAACCCGTTCTAAAACGAAAATAGATAAATAGAGAAGTAGAAATTTTATCATGCGCGCCCTAAACGTTAGATTACAAACATGAACATCAATCACATTAATGTTCACTGCATGTAGATAATGTCTACAACATGTAGCCACTATTAAAACAATGGGTATTAGAAGTTTTTTTTCCCCTTGAAAAATAGCATTTTTAAATTAATTCAAAACATGACATTTTCAATAGGTTATGTTCAATTGAGATTTTCGAGAAAGTATCATTCACATGTTACATGAGTTTCAAAAAGACATTTACTCGTCAATTGAACGAGACTCGCCATGGTTATAAATAAGACTCATCGTACTCCAATCATTCAATTATATTTTAAGACTATATTTATTCACTTAATTGATCAGGTACAAGTTACGAAACTTATTTATACACAAACTCGACAAAATATGAATGTAATTAATCTCACATGCTTCAATGCATCACGTGACAGGATCACAAAAAATTTCCCGAATTTTCTCTCAACAATGTAATGCCAAGTCAGAGTGCGTTTCAATTTATCTCGACCCATATTAGACCGTAGTTCAACATTAACAATTCCCCATACCATCATCTTAATAACGACCAACTCTTTTTTTTTTTTTTTTTTTTTTTGCGTCCCGTCAAAAAATATTTTCGATCCACTTATTAAGCACAATAAATGCAATAAGCAAACCGTAGGTATAACACGAGAGACAATCCGTACATCAATAAATGCGAACTCCTTAGAATCGATGGTTTCAAACTTTCATAGTATTCTCCAGCTTATCAATCAAATAAAATCATTTCTTAATTTATAAAAAAAGAAAGGGACGAAGCCACCGCCATTCGCCCACGCGCTCTCCCTCTCTCTATCATCATCAACATCGTTTTTTTTTCCCTCCTCTGCCCCGCAAAAACTTTCCCTCCTTTTCCTAGGGTTTCTCTCCGATTTCTCTCCCCCCCTCCCTCTCCTCCGATCTCCTCCGCTTCCCGCCGCCGGCCGGCCGATCGAGCAGCGCGCCTCATCATGAGCAAGGATACCGACGCTGCCGGAGGCTTCGACCTGTCCGAGCTCCGCTCCGATCTCCCCGCCGCCGCCGCCGGTGACTACTCCTCTCCACCTCCTCCTTCTCCTCTTTCCCCCTCATTTCCCGCGCGCGATGTTCGCGAGCCGATCGGACGGAGGAAACGCGCGCGCGTCCGACCGGGACGGTTGCCTTTGATTGCCTCCTCGGTCGGTGAATTTCGCGGCGACGTGCGAATCGGGACCGCCCCGCCGTACCGAAATGGCTGGCGACAGTTTTTCTGTTCTCTTTTTTTTTTTTTTCGTGGCTGCTTGTTCTTGGGTCCGGCCTTTCTCTGTTTTGTTCGCGAGCGTGTTCTTCTGGGTGTATTATCTGCTGTTGCGTGTTTTAATCGTATCCAGCCTCGTCCTGTTATGTTCTCAGACGGATTGCATTGGGGAGTTCTAGGTGTTATTGAATTTAGCTTTGATGGAACATGGAAGGCTAGAATGATCAGTGACGGAGCAGTTCTGCTCTTTTCCTTATCCAAAATAAGTTCTTTTTGGGTTGTGCATCTCTGAATTGGATTTTTATGTTCGACCGGTCTTTTTTGGTGATTGCTTCGTCAATGTATTGGCGAAACTGACTTGCGTTTTGCATGTGCTTTAGTTGAATGTGGTCAAATTTTTTTTTTTTTGGGTGCACACACACTTGATGAGCAATTGCTTGAAATCCTATTTATTCCTTCCTCTTTTTGGCGTTTGTAGCTCTAAGCGCAGAAGATCGCAAAGGTCTCGTCAATGCACTCAAGGTATTGTGGAACTTTTTCCTGAAGTAATTTGTCGGTTGCGAGGTGGAATCTCTGGGAAGCATGTAAAAAGACGCCTTCTTTTGAAAAGGAGACGAGATATTATGTGATGAGTTAGTTGATGGTCCTCATGTGACTTTGTGTACTTGCTTAGGGAATTAATTGCTATGTAGCTTCCCAACGGAACAGACGTTGTTGCATAAGAACATGAGTTTTGTTGTGTTTTACAGAGTTTCAATTGCATTATTTTGCCTGCAGCTGTTCCTTTTAGTTACAGTTTTCCTTTTTTTATTACAATTTCTACAGAACAAGTTGCAGAGCTTGGCTGGGCAGCATTCAGATGTGCTAGAGAGTCTTTCCCCTAATGTTAGGAAGCGCGTGGAGGCTCTAAAAGAAATTCAGGTTTCTTGTACTTGGATGTGTTTTAAATACGACATAATTCATTGTCATTCCATTTTTATACAGTTGTGTAGGTTTCATGGCAATATATGCCTATTCGTATACGCATGCATGCGAGTTGATTTTGGCTAAAGCCAGTTGAACAGTTGTATGCGTTGTTTCGTTGACTGTCTTATTTGGCTGGTATCGAGGAGGAGCTCTTTACTTGCATGTCCCCAGTTAATTTTTCGTTCAATGGAATATGTTGATTTGCATTAAAGTTATCACAGTAAGTGCTAAAACTAGGAAGTGTGTAATTCCTGAGGATAAGTGTGTGTTCTTATTTCTGATAAGGACACACACATTTTCCTTTTGTCTATTCAAGCCCCTGGCGATACCCTTAACCAGGTCGATAGTGGTCGAGCCAACCATATACCCCAATCCCAAGAATGTGTATTCATGTCAAGAAATTTACAGTTTCCCATAACATGTGGAAAGGAAGTTTTTGACGCTGGTGACTGGTGATTTTCAGAGCCATCATGATGAGATGGAGGCTAAATTTTTTGAGGAGAGGGCAGCATTGGAAGCTAAATACCAGAAGTTGTATGAACCCCTATATACAAAGGTCTGCATTATTTGTTCTCACTTGTGATATTCCATGACAAAGATGAAGCTTGTGGCACATAGTGATGGAAATGTTTATCTGAATGGTGGTATTGCAATCCATTCTTCTAGATGTTTAGACTGCTCTGGTGTCTGCTAATACACTTTTGTTTTTTGGCACTTAGAGATATGAAATTGTCAACGGAATTGTTGAAGTTGATGGAGTAGTAAAGGAAGCTTCTGCAGTGGAAGAAGAGGACAAATCCGCTGAAGGTGGTCTCTATGAGGGTATCTGTTGTGTTCCTGAACTTTTCTCAGATTGTTCTTTTTCCTTATTGAAATTTTAATGCAGAGAAAGGTGTGCCAAACTTCTGGCTCACTGCAATGAAGACCAATGAAATTCTGGCAGAAGAGGTAGTGAATGCAGAACCATCCTTTTGTTTTCTCTGGTAGAACTAATTGTGGCTTATTATTTTCCATTTCTTTGCTTAGATCTCTGATCGGGATGAGGGGGCTCTGAAGTATTTAAAAGATATTAAGTGTTCTAAGATCGATAAACCTAAGGGCTTTAAGCTTGAGTTCTTCTTTGATGCTAACCCATACTTCAAGAACTCGGTGCTTACGAAAACATATCACATGATCGATGATGATGATGAACCTATTCTTGAGAAAGCTATTGGGTAAGTCGCTTTACTTGTATATTTTGTTTAGGCAGCTTTGGTTCCCATAGTTTATGCTTTGTGGTGCAACTCTCAGGACGGAGATTGAGTGGTATCCAGGGAAATGCTTGACCGAGAAGCTGCTGAAGAAGAAGCCACGAAAGGGTTCAAAAAATGCCAAACCCATTACCAAAATTGAAAAATGCGAAAGCTTCTTTAATTTTTTCAATCCTCCAGAGATTCCAGATGATGATGAAGATGATGATTTAGATGAAGATACGGTATGATGTCGCTAGTAGTGTTGCAATGAATTACAATTTGTTCTAGTGGAGTCTTTTAATCTCTTTATATTGGTTTGAAACAGGCAGAGGAATTGCAGAATTTAATGGAACAGGATTATGACATGGGGTAAGTCAATGATCTCTTCTTTCTTGATTAAGGTTGACCGTCCATCATTGATTTTCAATAGGATTTTCTTGGCCTGTGTGTTACCATTTTCCCTGACTTGTCGAGCAAAGAGAATTTTACTTGAGGTAGTTTTAAAGCGGGATGTAGTATTTGGGACTGTTGGAGGGAGCAAAGTAGTCAGCAGGTTTTAGTGTCTTGGTTTGAGTTCTCTCCAAAAGGTGGGTTTCAGATCATCACTAACGCAGAGCCATCTCTTATTTGTCCTGTAAGCCACTTATTAATTTCTAGAGACTAATGCAATAGTCAAAAGGTGGTGTATCTGTTGATGTTTGTGTTGGGTAATTTCCTGTGTAATAAACATGGCAATACTGTGGTTATCTGTGTGAGGAGTTGCCTGCTTTTTGAGGAAAGCATATGTTACCACTGGGACAACTTGATTTAAAGCCTTGACTGTTGTTCTTTAGCACAATTCAAGCTATTATTCATAATGCAGCTCCGCCATCCGTGATAAGATAATTCCTCATGCTGTGTCATGGTTTACGGGCGAGGCTGCTCAAGATGATGATATTGGTGACATAGAAGGCGAAGAAGACGAAGAGGGTGAGGAAGACGACGATGATGAAGAGGAAGATGACGAGGAGGATGAGGAAGATGACGAGGACGATGAGGAAGATGATGAAGAAGAGGAGCAAAGCAAGAGCAAGAAGAAGGTAATAACTGTTTTTACTTGAATTTCTACACTTGTGATTGGTGGGTTTTTCGTGGTGGAGATGCTAATTAATTATTATTGGTGATTTTGTGGTAGCAGTCATCAGCTGGATCCAAGGTGAGATGAATGCGTCGCCAATCTTTTCTCGAATGAAATGTTGAGAAGATACAGTGTTGGATAATTAGCTTGGCTAAATTTGAACCTCCCATCCTTATCTGAACTGCAGAAGAGTGGCCGAGCACAGGGTGGGAGGACAGAGCAAGGCGAGCGCCCTCCTGAGTGCAAGCAGCAGTAGCATTTGTTCTTTTGTCCTGCCGTGGTCGAGTTGATTCTTCCAAACTGAGCATGGAGCTCTAGGGCCCGTGCGATACTGTCTATCTGCCTTGTGTATGGTTTTTCTTTGACAATACACTCTCGCCCTCTGTTGTTAATTACATATTTGTTCTGCAAATGCACCGACCACTTTTCCTTTTAACTTTTTTCCATCGAATGAGGGCGACTATGTTCGTGGTCTGATGTAAATGATCGATTGATTAGAAGTCATTGCTTCTGAAAGAAGAGCGGCGTCACTGATTGAAGCAAAGAGAACTCGGCAATTTTCTAGTCCGAGCAGGATTTATTCATTTTGGCCCCTTGAATATTATCTCCCCCAGTTTGTAGGATCCATAGGATCCGATGCCAATTCAGACAGACAGCACGGGAGGGAAGATTTCAGGGTCCACATCCACAGTCCGCATCTCTATTGTCTTGTGGTTCACATGTCCTGTTACTATAATTCTTTCCTGCCTTGATTTTCAACCATGCAAGGATTTGCCCAATCACCCACGAAAGGAATCAAGCAATCAACATCATGGAAAAGAAAATTAATTAATTCCTTTTTCTAAGCCAGAAAAAAAGAAAAATGGTCTCTTTAGCCGCAGTCTTGTTATTGTGAGTTTTACCTGTGCACGGCAGCCGTGCGCCGCCTCAATTAGCTGCTGCCTCGATTAGCCGAGCACCGGTAAGCAATTAGGACTCTGTCTACGTAAAAAGCTAATCAAGCATTAGCCAAACTGCTAATTTGACATAAACCTCGGCGTCACCTAACTTCTTGTCGAGAGAAAGAGCGAGAGAGAGAGAGACAAGATCAGACCATCCGCTGATTTCTTTGATTTGGAGTTTAGAAAGTAGGGCCGGAATCGTTTCTTATAAGGGCCTAGGGCAGCGAAAGGATGTGGACTCGGAAAGCAAGAGAAGAGAGAGGAGATTACAAGAAGCATTGTTGTCCCTTTCATGGCTAGGGCAAGAAATATTAAACAAAAACTGCTTAATGCATGACTAAATCTAGAGAGAGAGAGAGAGAGAGAGAGAGAGAGAGAGAAGAGCCTGCACACTCAAGAATGCCTTGCCTCATACGTATCTCCCACTCATGAGCTTTGACCCATCGAATGAAATAGCTTCATTTTCGTGTGGGTCACACCCGAGAGTGCTTCAGAACGCTCGCAGTCTTGTGAATTTGCTTAAAAAGTAAGAAGACCACACGCGTTTGAAGAAGGAAATCTGCCGCCTCTTATGACAACGAAACCATTGGCCACGGCAGGATTAGAAAATTCTCTCCTACTTCCCTTCTTTAGAGGGAATTATGCCAATGCGCCACCATACGATTTGAGAAGCCATGCTACCTTCACCAAATCGGACGGAATCAAACTGATTTCTTATTTCAAGTGGGTGATGGGTCTAGGATCCCATCTTGCAAATGCTTCGAGACGACGGATCGGGATTTAGTTGGTGAGTCTCATGACATTTTGAATCGGACAAATCATATCGCTAAAGTGTAATCATATCTTTAATCGAGGAAAAAAATCTTGGTTCTTTCAGGTAAAACGATTCTTCTGTATACGAATAGGAAGTGCATCCTTTTTCCTCCCTAAATCGACACCAGGAAAAATACAAAGTAGAGATAGAATGTGATGGAAACGGCATTGTATCTGAACCATCACCTTGAAAAAAGAGGTGCCCAAGTGAGGTTACATGACTCGTTTTCAGAGGGTGTCGGATCGACGTTAGCGCATCCTTTTTCCGCCCGAAATTGATTCTAAGTAACATATAAAGTACATACAAAATGAGATGGAATGGCATCGTATTTGAACCAACTATTGTATGCACCGGACACGTTTGCATACACACTCACAAGCACGTCATATCGATTATTAAAAGTTGCTGAGTCCGACCGGATTCAACCATTCAAACATTTGAGGTGCATGCATGGAGATACATGCAATTATTTATCGTGGAGAAAGGGTGTGAACACGAAAGGCCTAATTACTTAAAAAAATCACCTATATTAGGTCTAGTCTTAATTTTGTCATGAACTTTTTTTGTCTCGAAAAAAATCATGAACATTAGATTAAGTTCTAAATCTGTTTCGAACTTTCTTTTGTCTTATAAAAAATTTCAAATTTTAGGTCTAGTCTCAAATCTATCTCGAATTTTATTTTATCTAAAAAAAAATAACCAAATTTTAATCTATTTTCAAATCTATCATCGTGATCCACTCCCAAGTTGACGTGACATTTTCACATCGATAACAAATTTACATTAACAAGGCGACATGTAAAATTATCTCCAAAATGAAACTTGCTCTAGGATATGAAAATTATGGATGATGAGCAGTGATTTTTGGATGGAGGGCTAATGGGGTAAAAATTTGATGATATTTCTCTTAGACAAAAAAAAAAAAAAAAAAAAGTTTGAGATTGCATTGGACCTAAATTTGGGGTTTTCCTTTAGACAAAAAAAGTGCGGGACTAGTTTGGATTAGACCTAAAGTTCGGGACAAAATTAAAATTAAATCTAAAGTTGGGATTTCTTAGGATAAATGACAAAGTGATCTTTGAATTTGATGTATGATTTAATCCAAACACAGAATTAAACATTTTTATATAGTTCGAGGAATTAGAACGGCATTGCATGCTAAGCTATAGTCTCGAGATCATATTAAATAAATTTAAAGTTCAGAAATCACATTAAATATTAGGTTAAAGTTATTATCGCCCCCGTTGAAATGACAAGCGCGAGCAGGACGAGATTAGTGTCATGATTGAGTTTTGCTTTCGAAAACAATGTTGCCTTCCTCCTTTTCCCCTAATAAGTCCAAAAGGGGTCAAAAAAAGATGGCCGGCGCTCGTTAATGCATGGCGAAGGACGAGGCACGGCCAATGGCGGGGAGCCGCGTGGGCCAAACGTTAGGTCAAGTACGAGTCTTCGCCCACGGGTCGCTGTCATGTGGGTTGGGGGAAGCACCGCCCTGCGTCGGGTGAGATGCCGTCGTCATACGTTCGTAGGGAGAGGGAGACGATGGTAAAGCAATCCGTGCCCGTGCCCGTGCCCGTGCCGTTGGTAGATGACGAAAGAACACAAATTCTTTTCCAATTTCCACGAAAATTGAAAGGAGATTCGTTAACGTGCCGGCCGAACAACCCATTAAGGAATAAATATCGATATCACAACAAATCTCAAATTACCATCAAATTACTGAACTGGGCGACACATGACAAATATATCAGTTTTGGGTTGTTGATAAGTGTATTAACTCAACAACCAATCAAAGGAAATTTACTGTTTTCTTCGATGCATTGATGACCCTTTTGGTGCTTATTCATTATCTGAAGAATCTTATTTGTATGGAGAGAAAGATAATTGACAACCGCCCGGTATATTCCTTGAGAGGAAAAGTCGAGGCGGGAAATTTAGGTGGGCGAAGTTAAGGGGGGATGGTGGAGGGGAGGGCGCGGAGTACGAAGCGGGCGGAGCGGCTCATCATGTGATTCTGTCGTACCACTTTCATATCATTTCCAATCCTGGGGAGCCCCCACCACCTTTCCCCTCATCCCACCACCCGTGATCTCTCCTTTCTCCCTCCCTCTCTTTGCATCGCCAAGGCACGAACAGAGAGAATCACCAACCAACAACCCCTCTCTCTCTCTCTCTCTCTCTCTATCTTGCCCTCCGTTAAAAAAATTTGTAAAAAAAAAAAAAAAATCATTCCTTTTGCTCCCTCTCTCTCTCTCTCTTGCTTCTTCCTTCTCTCTGTCAAAAAGCTTTCACCAAAACTGGCTTTCCCTAATTGCTTGCTGGTGCGGATCGTACCCTTCCCGATTTCCAGGAATCTCTCCTCCCCCTCCCTCCCACCTTTTGTTGACTCACCCCCTCTTCATCATTCGGAAAGCGATTAACCCATCTTCACATGGCACTTATATCGAACGGACTCGATGGAATTAGAGCAGACGAGTGAACACTCGACCTCGAAACGAGTACATACTGTTTTAGCTTGAAAAGATCGTGTCGTATTGCAACATGTATGACCTAGTAGATCAAGGACTCGAGTCCATGTCGGTGTATTCACTTCTGTTCTGTCCATCCATATAGGAAAACAAGTTAGTCGTACAAAATCTCGTTCTGTATTGCGAAATCGATCCTGATACACACAAAAGTTTGTTTTTCAGCCGTTAAAGTAATACATGGTTTTAGTGAAACTGAAGTCACACCTTGTTCTATTTTTTATAAAAAAGAAAGATTGAATGTTTTATTTTTTGACCTGTGAAAAGTTTGAACTAATTTGCTAAGTTATATTATGTCTATCGACGTCATATAGTCCTATAACCTTGATGCGTGACGAATGTTATTAACTTGCTTTTTCCACAAAGACGTAGTCACAAAAGTCGTGACACGTTGCCCACCCCCCGGCACGGTTAGAAAGAAAGAAATAATCAACGGGAGAAAATTAGGGTTCTTGATTGCGACAAGATCATTCTCTAGTAGTGAAATTCTACAAAAGAGTCCAAATTTGGAATTTTCATAACATTCGTGACAATCCAATTCCTTTCATGCAACCCTAATCTCGCAGCTCTGCCTAGGCCTGTGAGAAGTCAAAACGTACCCGAGTCTTTTGCAAAATCTCTTAGGCCGGAGCACGTGTAGGGATTTGGCTCCTATCAATTTATTTCCACCGGAGTCATGCAAATTTTAGATCATCCTCATTATTTTAATCGGCTGATCAGCCTGTGATTTTTCCATGTAATTAGTGTGTGACATGTACGGCGAGATCTTGACTAGGTTTTCAGCCCTTCTTGTCACGCTCTCGCGTATCTTGTCATGCTCATGCACGATGAGTTTTCCTTCTCGACCTTCGACGAGAGGAGTGCAAAATTTCTTGCGCATTCTCGAAGTTCTTGTCTGAAATCCTATCCTTGACCCGAAATACCCTCTTGACCAGAACGAGAAGAAAGGCTAAAAACAGCGAAGCGAATTAATATTTTCCTTTTCTTCCAGTTCTTATCATGCAAATGGGTTTATATAAAAATGCGAGTTATATATATAAATGTATATGTGTAGATGAGGACTGAGCTATATCCCAAGAATGAGCAGAGCCTATGAATAAAGTTGCGAGAGTGGGGCTTTCAGTTCTGTGGACTGCCTACAGCTTTGCATGGTTGGTCGAAAACACAGGCCTACCCAGTCACGCGCATCGCCAACTTCTGCATAATGTCATAAGAAATCACTAAATACAAAAAGAATGGTCATCGCATGTCTTCATCCGATGGAAACCCTAACCCCAGCACCACACATACACTCTTCACATATATATGCACATAATGTGGATGCTTATTTCCCTAACGTTCACCACCTTTTCGGTAGCTTAGATGCACCAAATTCAGCCTCCCAAATAAGGGTACTAAATACTTGGAAGAGATTACCATAAGCAATGTGTTGGAGTTAGATTGTAATGTCGTGAGGATATTGATTGAGAAAAGTTATTTGGGCTGTTGAAGTGATGATATTGATCAATCATCAATGACAATTTTTGTGTTTAGAAGTAGTATGATTCGCCGATAGTGAAAAATCATGTGATTTGCAAATAGTCATCTTGATGACATCTTGAGAATTGTTTATTAATTGTAATGAACGTCAACATTGATTTGCCAACTAAGGGTCAATAGACATCAACTTGTTGCTTACCTATGAAAATGTGAACTTCCTTAAAACCGGAAAATATCACATGCATGTCTCATCCATGATTCACTCGATCGAAAAACCCCAAATTGCTGAGGAACATTACTTGGGTAGATATATAGAATAATAATGAAAAAAAACTATTAGGGAATCTCACACGTGGGTAGCTTCAATACCTATGTGGAATAAGTCCAAGCTACTTTCTTTTGGAATCATGAGGACGTCAATGGAGATTTAGCACCAAACATTTCTCTCCTTTGCAACATGTGAGTCGGATGAGCTTTGAGACAACCTAATTCTAAATGCATTCATATGTAATTCTCACTTCTCACCCACAACAAAGTCCGTGTATAGATCATTTGCATCGACAAAGATGGTAAAATCAACTGTCCTCCAAATAGTTCGAACTACTAGAACTTGATCCGTATCATGCACTTTATAACACCAAACACCGTTCTTCAATCTTTGAACCGACTCGGAAGTTACTAACAGAGCGAAGCTAGTTATAATAAGATCGCATTTGATCAAGTGAGCCGTAGAAGCTCAAAAACCCACCATTCAAAATAATAAATTTGAGACAATCTTAGTAGATTCAATATATCTCTTGTTTATACGATCGATAGAGAGCACGAAGAGGGTCGTTGGTGCGATTGCTCCGCACGCACGATTGTCCATACCACCGCATATTTTACAAACGACTTTCACCCACTTTGTCTTTAGCACCGAAAACAAGTTTTAGTGCCTTGTATATAAAGGATAGTAAACACTGTAGAATCATGGGTTGCTTTCCAACCCTTGATTAATTATCATTATTCTTAATCCCTTTTTCTTTTAGATTAATTTCCTCGTCTTTCGATCAATTAATGCTGTTTTTTTTTGGGTAGATCCTTTCTTTCAAAACCCATCTTCCAATTTTTTTAATGCCAAGGATGAGCTGGAGGGAGAGAGCATATGGAAATTCGGGTCTACCCAGATCCCATTTCATAAAGTAATAAATCATTGAAGAATAAAACAAGAAGATGACAAAAGTTTTAGTGATTCTTTAATTAATCACTATTTTATCCCTCTCCTATTTTTGCGAGGGAACACGAGCTCATCGGAAACCTGAGCGAACAGAGAGACAATGCAGCTCCACACCAACTAATTACGATTCTTTATTTCATGCAGCATATAAAATCTCTCACTGGAGACAAGTGTATGCGTGTACCAAATTGTTAATTATTGCTAAGATATAATCAACCAAAATGGTCCCCAAAACCCTAATCTCATTTCGTCTTTGATGACCTTTGAAGCATTAAATTCTTTTGTTTCTAGAACTAAAAATTCATCGAAATATTTTCTCGTGTATCCGGTTTCAAAGATTTGGCTAACTATCGGATTTAGTCATCAAATTCATTTTCAAAGTCGCAAAGATAAGATGAAGAGTTAATACAATGAAAAACCCATAACTAGTACACCCGCGATAAATTAACCTATCGAAAACTCTAAACCAATACATTTACAATAAATTTATCCTCTATTAGTTTTCGTTAAATTAGATTAATATCACGAAAAATTACAAATTGATACATTTATGACAAACGAAAGGTAAAATTTAAACTGGTACACTCATTAATTGCCATGAGTCATCCAATCCAGTAATTTGACGTTAAAATTTAATGGAAACTAATATATGATAAATTTATCACATGTATATCAATTTGTGATTTTTTATGATATTAATCCGGATGATTATTCACAGCTGACAAGTCAATCAGCAGCCATATTTCAAGCCCTAAAAGTCAATGAAACTGTACCAGCACCGCGTGTGAAGACCGGTGCGTGTACTTTTGAACGCAGAGATACCATGACGAGGTCAAGGTCCATGTCTTTCTGGGACGCAATATATTGACAATGAATTGAAGCAAGCGTATGGCGGATCGTATCGGCATCTCATTCTTGTGTCTTTCTATCTTCTGGCTTGTTCAAGAAGCATTTTAGTCTCCTTGGAAGACGCAAAAATTGATGTTTTTTTTTTAATTCCTGTCGCATTTAAACAAATTTATAACAGGAGCATGAAAATTGCCATGTTTTTTCCCTCAGCTGGGTACTTTTTCACGAACATGCGCCTTGATGAGCAAGTGAAAATCATGAAATGGTCGACTAAGGCGACGCGTCATTAACTAGGGGGGAGATGTAGTTTAGCTAGGTAGTTAAGACCTTGATTCTCATTAATCACTATTGATGACACACCATGCAATAATGCTGTCAGAAATTCCAGCCGCGTTCTCATTGAAAAAGGGAAAAACGATAGCGAAATGAGAGAGAACGAAGGAAGCAACTTGAGATACTCGCAACGAAAGTGTATATATAAAAAAGGGGTGGCATGGCTTATATTTCAAACCCAAGTGAAGCTAGTTGAGCTCGATTGATATGGCAATCATGTCGCCATAAGTGCATAAAGCTGTGAAAAGCTGACTAAACCCATGATTTCAAGTCTACACAAAACCTTCCCTTCATTTCTCTCTTATTAAAATGAAATGATAAAATAAACAATGTGGATGATCATATTAACACTTAATAAATCAATCAAATGCAACTTTTGATGAATATCTAGGCATTTCTCTGTGAATCAAAGTATACAAATCGATCTTGCTATCTGGGCATAATTGCATGGAGTTTAGAGTCACCTTCATCCGATGGGGCTTCCTTTTTAATACTTACTTTATGAGTGAAGAAAAGGTGCACTAGATGGATGCACAAAAAAGTTCTCACCAGAAATTTTTCTTAACACCTATTGAAAAAGAATAGAGGCAAAGTATGTGCAATACTATTAAACAAAGTAAAAGATTTACTCGTTCTCTCTCTCTCTCTCTCTCTCTCTCTCTCTCTCGGGAGGGTGGAGAGGAAGAGAACAAAGGAAAAGACAGAAAGTGCAACGTCAGTTCTTCAAGCTGTAGGGTTCCTTTGTGTTCTGTGGCATTTTCATTGAGAGGTATCCTCTCTCTCCTCCACATCTCTCTCTCTCTCTCTCTCTCTCTCTCTTGTGTGAGCTCAGGAAGAAACTTGGGTCTTTGGGTCTTATACTTATAGTATACTTTTTTGTTCACATCTGTGTATGGCTATGGTTAGATTTTCTTGGTATTAGCAAGAGCATGTGTTTATTGAGACATGGAGGAGAGAAAAAGTACCTAATGAACCAGAGGTAGCTCTTTTGTTCTTGTTCAGTTCCAGTTCTCTCTCTCTCTCTCTTTTTCTCTCCATCTACTCCTTTTGTTTCTTCTTATTTTTGTGCTGAAAAACAAAAGATTGTCTCTTAGGTTGATGCCAAACAAGAGAGAAGGAAAAAGCCCATCGCAGATGTGAGCTTCTGTGTATGTATTATCGTCTGAGGATCAAGAGAGCATACCATAGCCAGCCTTGCTTGCACTTAAATCGAAAAAAGAATGTTATGTCCTTATTATTTGTTTTCTTCCCTTTTGCTAACTCCATCTTCATTATTTAGTACAAGCTAGCTTTTACTGCATGTAGAGACTGGAAAAGACCTGGAATTAATCTGTTTTTTTTAGAATCTCATATATACCTCGTTTTTTGCTTCTCCTTTCATTATGGAAAAAGAAGCAACGCCATAATCATCATCACCATCCATGGCCAAGAGCAGTGAAACCTCAGGGTTTCAAGAATCACTGCATGCCTGAGAGAAGAAGATGATGAAGGGCTTGATATTTCAGCAAAAGCCACTGCAATCAGGTGTTGAAGACAACATGTCCAATTTGACTTCGGCTGCTTCTGGCGACGCCACCAGTGCTTCTTCAGGCAACAGACCCACTGAATTATCTGGTCCTATCAATAATTATTCTCATCAACAATATAACTTTGCTCCACCTCAACCTTCAACAACTCAGATCACTCCCCAGCCTCCTCTGAAGAAAAAGAGAAACCTGCCCGGCAACCCAGGTAAAACTTGAATCGAAATTCTCACTTCTTTTTGTAATATTTTGCTCAATTATTGCTCTTCTTCGGTTTTATTTTCTTATCTTGGGGCCGTACACTTGTACTGATGATATTTTCTTGGCGTATGAATCAGACCCAGATGCAGAAGTGATAGCTCTATCTCCCAAGACTCTGATGGCCACAAACAGGTTTGTCTGTGAGATCTGCAACAAAGGGTTTCAGAGAGATCAGAACCTACAGCTCCACAGAAGAGGGCACAACCTCCCATGGAAGCTCAAGCAGAGAGCAAACAAGGAGGTCATTAGGAAGAAGGTGTATGTGTGCCCTGAGGCGAGCTGTGTTCACCATGACCCGTCAAGGGCTCTTGGGGACTTGACTGGGATCAAGAAGCACTTTTGTAGAAAACATGGTGAGAAGAAGTGGAAGTGTGAGAAATGCTCAAAGAGGTATGCGGTTCAATCAGATTGGAAGGCTCACTCCAAGATCTGCGGCACTAGAGAGTACAGATGTGACTGTGGAACTCTTTTCTCAAGGTAAATATATCAAACCCAAAACCAAAATCATTATCTTTTTCGCGAATGAGAGATATTTTAAACGTTCTCCCTTCGGCGACCTCCATTAATGCGCAGTGGTCAATGCTATATGCATTCTTCTCTTATGCTGATTTGGAAAGGAAGGAATTGAGTAGCCCCAAAATTCCATCTGCTGAGACCCATCTCATTTTTGTGTCTGATGCATTAAATTGGACAGATTTTGTACATTCCCTTGAACTAACACAGACAGAGAGAGGGGATTGGTGATCTGTGTGGGGAAATTTTTAATGCACCAGCCTGTGGGTGGACTCTGGACTATCTGTTTGTTAGCTCCTAGAATAGAAGTGGGAAAGCGTGAAGGAAAAAGTAGTGGTTTATACAGGAAGCAAAAGGAGGAAGAAAGGTTGGGGGAGGATAGAGAGAGAGAGTGAGATAAAGTCAAATGCATACGATACTTCTTCATTGTCCTCCTCCTCCTCTTCCTCGCCACACCACGAGCACTTTTTGGCTAGTTCTGGTTTTGTTTTTCTCGTAAAAATTGTTTCTTTCCTTAATCAAATTTGTCTTGGGTGTTTTTTTTTCCACAGGAGGGACAGCTTCATAACCCACAGAGCCTTCTGTGATGCATTGGCAGAGGAGAGTGCAAGGGCCATACCCAACCCACTCCTCCTCTCCTCAGCTCCACAAAACATGAACTTGCCACCTCAATTCATCAACACCCAAAACATCCCATTCACTCTCAAGAAAGAAGAGCCACAACACCACCAGCACCAGCACCAGCAACAACAAATCAGTAGTTTTGGGCTGAGGCAAGACCAAATCCCACCATGGCTGGCTTGTCCACCACCTCCACCCATTGACCTCTCCTCCTCGTCCTCATCAATCTTCTCCACAAGGCTAGACCAAGAATTCGCCCAAAGCTATGAACACCACCAATCAAATCAGCAGAACCCAAACCCTAGCCCTAACAACCCTAGCCTTGGCCGAAGCTACCCCCAAGCAACACCCTCACCTTCCCCAAACATGTCTGCAACTGCGCTCCTCCAAAAAGCGGCCCAGATGGGTGCAACCATGAGCAAAAGCAACGCTAGCTTCTCATCCCCGCTCGGCGGGGCTCACCAGCAGAAGCAGCAGCAACAAGAAGAACCAGCTCACTTGTATACTACATCCTCTACTCCTCCTGATCAACAACATCCTGGTAGAAACAATAATATCAATAGCAGCGGCAGTGGGAGTGGTGGCTTTAGGTTGAGTTTGTCCTCACACGAAGAGATGGCAAGTGCCGGGTTTCACCATCACCAGCATGTGCAGGGATTGGTGGCTCCATTTGGGAGCAACAGAGCCATACAAGACATGCTGATGACTCCTGGTGGTGGTGGGTTTGAGGGAGCTTCCTCCTTTGAGGATCCTTTTGGTGGGATTCTCAGCAGCTCTTCCAAGAAAGATAGTGACGACATCAACAATGACAGTAGTAATAACCAGCACGAGGCTTTGAAAGCCGCCACCCAAGGCGGTCTCCTTGCCCGGCGGCAAGATGTCGGCGGCGGCGGGAACAACGAAGAGTTGACGAGAGATTTCTTGGGTCTGAGGCCACTCTCTCGCAGTGACATTTTGAGTATCGCCGGTCTTGGAAACTGCATGAGCACCACTTCTTCTCAAACTCAAGTGCCCCAAAAACCATGGCAAGCTTAGGCTCTATACAGAGAGGAAGATTTTCTAAATACATCAGCTTCTTCTTTTCTTTTCTTTTTTTTTTTTTTTCCTTTTGGGTCTTCCTTTTCCTTTTTTATGTTCTTTCATACTATATGCTAAATTTTGTCGTTCATCACCATCATCATCTTCAGTCTCTTGCTACCAGATCTTCTTCCCAAAGGGAAGGAACAAAAACTCAAGATCCCTAATATATAAACTCATCTCATAGATGGTCGTGATATTATATAACATGTCATTTATTTTTAGTCTGTGATGGTCTGTAATTCTTGTTTTTACAATCTTGTCATATAATAACGCAGCATGGACGGGAAACCCTAGGTTCTTTGTATCAACAGAAAGCGACGCTACAAGATAATGACTTATGCAGGGGTCTGGAAGTTTGGTGCTTTCCTCTTTATTCTTTTTAATGCTATTCTTTGTGTAATAAAGTTGTCATGCTTCCACCAAAATTTATGCATGGCACATGATCAGACATATATTTGGGGTCCGGTCCTTTATCATGTGCAAGGCTTCAAAAGACGAAGATTGATTGCATCTTTATTTTTTGGGACCAGATGGGAGATTGGCCGTTGACTTTTCACTCTAGACAGTGATTTCTGTCCCAACATATATGCTTCACTTCCTGATAATTCTCATAAAAAACTCTCGTCTAAGGGTAAGGCCAAGCTAAACCTACTAAAGTCGGCACGCTGAACTGATATACTAAGTTTTGTGATAGATTGTAGATGGATATATAATTGTGCCATCAGTTATATTTAAATCTAAAAATAAATAAATTATGGCATCCTTTAATTTACCTCGGCATTACTCATTTCGAATAAATTATCTAAGTCGTCAATGAAAGGCGGTGGCCTTTAGCATCCCATCATTGCAAAAAACCATCATCACAAGCTTTTCAATTCTGGTGTGGGAATGATTAGGTTAGAAAGGGAACCAACTCGTTTCGACGTTGATAATTGCTGTAGAAACAAGTAGTTCTTCAATGGCCATATGGAGCTTCCATTTATAGGCAGAATCGAGTTTTGATGCAAACCACTCACGACCCTCGATTTTCAATCTTATCTCCATTGACGTTTTTGGGTGGTCCAATGCTAAAGTGGGCCGACCGCACTAAGCCGTGGCCAGCTTTCGATAGCACTTATAAAAAAGAAAAAAAAAACCGTCCTTTCTCTATGATGGGACGATCCAGTGATATGAAAATTACGTGATGCTTTGAAAACTCTAGTGAGATTAAGTAATGTTGATAACGCACGAAATTCGACTGCCCAATTGTTGCCGAGATGAGTTGCTTCTAATTGGTGGCCTTTCTATTGCGCTTCGAACTTCATTTGATAGATTCGGTGATCGGCCGAACGGGTTCAAACATATTCATGCGTGTCTCGCTACATGGCACATTTGTTATGGCGCTTCTACATATGCGCCGAGTGTGTAAAAAAGTTTATCAAGTAGAGTGCCATAGAGAAAACGCATTAGTTCTTCGTGCCGAGTAGTAATTTTAAATATCGTGCCAAGATGCATCTACAAAATCATTACAGATGTGATGGACCATAGACTAATAGATG
The DNA here is from genome assembly GCA_014182565.1 of Eucalyptus marginata. Classification (NCBI taxonomy): domain Eukaryota; kingdom Viridiplantae; phylum Streptophyta; class Magnoliopsida; order Myrtales; family Myrtaceae; genus Eucalyptus; species Eucalyptus marginata. Next base: position 34,554,078 of record CM024594.1, read on the forward strand.
TTTACAGAGCAATAAGACATGCCCTGAAAATCAATTAGGGTTTTGTGATGAATTCTTTCTAAATGTTAATCTCAGCTTATTCAGCATGATTTGTGTTCAAATTTATATATAGGCAATGGCTCCCTAGCACGCTCGTAAAGCTGTGTCTAGGTGCATGCAGTGCAATGTCCAATGCCACGTGTGCCAAAATCGAACATATATATATATATATATATATATATATATATATATATATATATAAAGTAGTACAGTGGGGGAATATACGTAATGGGTAAGCATGCATATCCCATTAAAACAATCGATAATCTGTATGGATCTGGGCTTTGAATATACGGAATTATTCGACTTTATCACCAAGGAAAAATAATAATGAAAAAGAGTTGGGTATATACCGGTCGAGAACGGGGGAGAATAGCATTGGATTCTCTGAGAGGGGGAAAAGATGCAAATATACAAAAATGGGCAAGCTGCAAAGATGGAGATGCTGTTTATATAATTGTTTCTTTCTAATTTCTTTCGAGAAAGAAGATAATATAAAATTTATTTAATACAAAAAGGAAGGACCACGAAAAGACGAGATGCTGTTTGACCCCCCGACGTGGTGGCAAAAGAGACAGTGGGATTCAATCCCGAGAAGCAGCAGAGATTGGTCTCCCTCCTCTCCCCTCCCTCCCTTGGTCATCGCCATTTTTCTACATCTTTTTCCTCGCCTCCCCTGTCCATTTTTCATGATTTCACCCTGACCTCATCGACCCCTCTTGCTCCCTTCAAGTCAATGTCAAGTCAAACCACAAGTAGAAACAATGTAAAGCTTATAGGCCGCGCGTTTCGGTTCCCCGTCTCGTCATCGATATAGAGCGATGCTCAATCATTGAACCGTGTGAAGTCCAGATGGGGCGTCCTCCGCTCCTGTTTCCCAAGCATGATCAGCAAGTGCCTTCGTGAATTATTATGGTTCAAAGGCGCCGGTAATTTCGAGACGAGGGTGGGGGCAGGCGGGGGAGAAAAGGACGGATGATGATGGGACTTTCTCGGTCGGGAAAGTTGCTGCATCTTTTGCATGAGGGCAGGAATATATCAGTGGACCTCTCTTTTCTTGAGATTTCCACCCTCCGACACCATGTGTGTACCACCTCTCTCGTGATTTACCTGAGGACTTTCAAGGGTTTTCGACATATTGCTATACAGAAAGCGGAAAAAACACCGAAAAGGACTTCTTGGAGAGAATCCTGCCTCTGCATGCACGCCGTTGACGCTGGCCACATGACAGGTCTAGTGCGGCAGTGGAGATCCAAGCTGGACTCCATGGTGTCGTCAAGCCTGATCCTTCTGGTGCTGAGAGAGTGACTTGGAGGCTAACTTGCCGCAGTTGGCAGTGCGCGATGTACTGCGTTGGAGACGTATGGGGGAACGAGCCTCGGTGCAGATGGCTTTTGGTGCAGCCCTAGTATACCAAAGCACTCCTTTATCTGTTGGTTTGCAATGCATGACAGGCTTGCTGCTAAGGACAGATCGATCAGAATGGCATCTGCAAGCCTCTCCTATTTTGTTGTATGTGCGATGTGGGGCTGGAAGACAGACACTTGTGTTTTTGGTTGTTTCTGCTTCTAAAGGGAAATCGTTTCCATGCCTGTATCTCAAGCTCTCATCCAACTGGAATCCGTATCGCTTTTGGATAATAAAAATCTCACCATCAAACTTTCCTACCGATGATGCAAGCACACTCTTCCTACTTGCCGCTAATTGAGAAACCTAAAAAAGATTTGAAATGATTGAAGTTAGCAACCACGACTCGGTAGGTAGTACGTTTCTTTTTTAAGTAAATCAAGCACCCACTATGTGTATATATATAGCAATATTGGAAACTCAATAATCCATACCAAGGATATAATATACGTACCAAATAAAATATGAATTATTAATTTGAACAAACTTTATACCTATCAACAATACTCATTAAATCAATAATCAAACCAAACATCAATGGTCCATTTTATTGACCTGTCTATATCAAACAACACATCAATGTCAATTCCATTGAGCAATTTAGTACTCAATATCCAACTATGGTTATGCTTAAAGCACTATGGCAAAGGCAACTAAGATCCACCCCTTCGCTAGGTCTCTACTTTTATCGGCCAGTGGCTTGATCCCAAAAAGCTGCAACTTTTATGAGCTTTATAATTTGAGGATAGTGTGTATACCCACAAGCCCCTCAATGGGTTTATTACAAAGTGAAAGTGAGCGTCAAACTAATAACTCTTCCTTCGACAACCCATAGATCAAATACGAAATTTATCTCAAAACTCAAGTTCACTAACCAAATCATATAACCTTTTATGATTCAATTCATTAAACCGAGTACATTTCATAAACCAGATCCGTAAATCAAAAACCTCTAATAATTCTAGCAAAACATTCACGGTTAATCAGATCGAGTTATATTCAAAAAATACTTTGCTATTTCAAATTGACAAAAGGGTAATTACCCGTCTTTATCCAATAAATATGCTCTAGACATCACTTTTTGTTCTTTCATTTCAAAGAAGTATCAAACCATGTGATGCATTTTTCATAACTCACAACATATTCAATTACTGTTGTTTTCAAAAAATGAATTCACAGAATCAAAGAAGAGATAAGCATCACTCAATTGACGTTGCAAAACCAAACAATTAAAGTTTCTCGAGTCAACTAACTCGAAATCCTATGGATTAAATGCTGAAACGATATAAAAAAAATCAAGCAAGTAACTACCTTAACTTAGACTCGACTGAACTAATCTCAGTCGGAGACCAAACGACTCCTATTTGCCGACGAAAACTCACCCGGAGCAAAACATTCGTTGTTGTCCGCTGAATCAGGTAGTTTGTGCGCCAAATTTGGTCATGCCAATCTTTTTGTTGGACTCCGATTCAAGTGAGCTAATTGGAAAGCTGTTTTGAAGTACTAAAAGACCCTAAGCTTATAGTTAGAGGTGTCAAAATGGGTCATTGACCCATTTATAAACCCATTTATATTTAAATTCGTTAATGGGTCAAGCCTTTATTTTCTAAAACACTCATAATGAGTTTTAAAGATAAAGAGACTGAGATATATGGATTTTAAATGGGTCAGAGAGCCGACCCATTTAAGACCTATTTATCAACCCATTAAAAATGAACTCATTTATTTTCACTCAAAACCTCACAACCTCTCTCTTCTCTCTTTAACTTTGCAAAATATTTTTTTATAGAAACCGAAATTATAATTATTTAATTTTCTTTTCTTTTTTCTTTCCTTTTTTTTTTTTTTTTTTTTTTCTTCTTCCTCCCCGGTCGCACGGCGATGGTTGGCGATGGCTGGCGAAAGCTCGCCAGATCTGGTGAGGCGGAGGCCTCGCCGACGTCCGGCGATGCTCAAGCCTCGCCAAATCCGGCGAGGGGCGAGCCTCGCCGATTGAGCAAGACTCAAGCTCGCCGGCGTCGGCGAGCCGGGCGAGCTCGAGGCTCACCTATGGCCGGCCACCGGCCGTCGTTGTGGCTAGTGGCTGGCCAAAGAAGAAGAAAAAAGAAAAAGAAAAAAAATTTTATATTTTAAAAATTTATTTTTAAAAAAATAAAAATAATTAAAATTATTTTTTAAAATTATAAAATTGTCCATTACATTTTTGTTGTATAAAACTATTTTAGCAATACTATTTTAAAAAAAATGATATATATATATATAAGAAATAATCTTGGAAGTATTTTACTAATATAATCTTAAAAAAATATAAAAATAATTTTTTTCTAAATTTGGTTAAATATGAAAATATATTATTAATATGGATTGGGTCGGGTATGAGTTGGGTATGGGTCGAGTTGGGTATAGATCGAGTCGGGTGTGAGTCGGAAAATTTACAATAGGCTTAAATGGGTCATAAATGGGTTAATGGATCAATTTGGGTCGACCTATTAATGACCTGACCCAAACTCGACCTGACCCACCCGTTTGACACCTCTACTTATAGTTGACCCAAAAGATGGCCATAGATGGGCAAAACCCATTGCTAAAAACAATAATTTGCTACTAGGTCCAATATCGTAGATGAAACTTTAGAAATTCATCCTGATTAAATCATAATTCCAAAATACCCTAAACTATCATTACCATATAATTTTACAGTTTAAATGAGGTCTAGAATGAACCCAACAAACTAAAACGTACACTGATCTGAATTGATAGGTCAACTACGAAATTTCCTCCGATTAGATAAATGAAGGGTTCAAATTCTTCTCGGACACTACGAAGCAAATTTAATATAGGTTTTAAAGTTAGGTTCACCAATTGAAACATATAACTTTGATGGTTCAATTCATCAAATTGAGTACGTCTTATGAACCAACTTCGTAAATCAGTAACCTTTCGTAATTCCTTTTATGAAAATATTTTGCAAACCATTCACAAGTAATTAGGTTAGGCTATCTTAGTGTTATGATTGGAATTGCACGATGGTTATTGTAATATAGTAATATGATGAATCATGTCTTGGGTGGATGAAAGTTAATTATTCCATGGTGTTAAAAGTTTAATTTTGAAATAATGTCATCAATGATCTTCACTCAATGTGTTAATTAGAATATGAAAATTGTACACGAATCTTCACGTGGAGATGTGATATTCTTAGGCTATAAATGTAATTGAAATGAGAGCAATGTCGAAAGAATCATTAGTGGCTAGTGATTCAAGTTGTGATGACTACAAAAGATGCAATATATTTTAATTAGTGGCTAGTGAGTAATTTACCATATTTCTAAAAGATTTATGACTTAAGGCCTCTACTACAGTATTTGCCTTGCCTAGATGGTAATTGATAAATAAATCATAATTTTTTAGAAGCTCTATTCATCCCTTTTGCCTCATACTCGGTTCTTTCCAACTAAAACAACTAAAAGTGCACTTCAAGCTATTCATTCTTATGGAAAAAATGAGCACCATCGAATCAAGTAAGTTGAATTTAATCGACTAGGCTACTATGTAGGTTTTTGAATAAGACTAAGAGTCTATTTGGTAACCATTCTATTTTTTTTTCTTTTATTCATTAGAACAGAAAAATAATATAATTCCGTTTAATAACGTCAACTAATTTTTCTATTATCAAAAATAGAAAAGTGGTCAGGGAATAGATTTGGAACAAAAACAAAAATTCAAAAAGTCTACTTTTTTTCCTAGGAATAAAAATGAAAAAAACTATTTCTGAACAAAAATTATTTTCAAAAACAAAAATGTTACTAAACACATCATAATTAGCTAATGTAAATTATTTTTATTATAGATAATAATTTATATCCAAACATTTTTATGGATGATAAAAATACTTTCCTTTTATTCATTTTCACAAGCGATATAGATATTTTCTAACATTTAATTTTTCCACGAAACAAAACGCAGCCTAACCAAATCCATATTCGCTATTCATATACTCCGTTGAATGCGGCGGACCAAATTTTCTCGAGCTTTGACGGTTCGGATGGGCCGAAAGTAAACGGGGTGGACCATAATTACTGAAATTACGATCGGACCACAAAATGTCGGAACCAGAACCACCACTTCTTGTCCGAGCATGCCAGCTCGCACTGCCACCAGCAACGCTCTCCCTCTTCACAGCGCAGCGCCGGCCGCCTCCAGAGCCGCCGCGATGGCGAGGAAGCGCAGCCGCCGGGCCGCCACCGTCTTCTTCGGCCTCCTCTCCCTCGCCGCCTTCGGGGCCTTCGTCCCGGCCCTCGCCCCTCTCCCTTCCCTCTCCTCTCCCCACCCTTCGCTCCCCAGGAAGGTATGATTTCGCTGCTTCGAAATTGCGTAGTTTTTTTGGGAATGCGATCGCGACTTAGTCGTCGTGCCTGATCTGTTCGAGCCGCCGTCGACGGATTCGATCGGTTCGAGCTGCCTTCGATGGATTCGATCGTTTGTTAGTGTCGCGTGTTCAATGTTCGGCGCGTGATCGACCGTCTGGAGTGACTTAAGCTGTCCGTTTTAGTCGCTTTTGTTTTTGCTGTGTCGGCTTTTCTGCGTTTGGAATTCAAGGCAATGCCGACTTTTAATGCTGCTGATCAGTATGTCGGCTGTAGTGATTTACTTGTCATCGGACCGGAATGTAGCTGTTCGTTCTGTTTCATCCATGCTAGCATACGTTGATAGTTTCTGCTTTCGAGTATTTGACTTTGTTTAAGAGGACTTTCGCTTGTCGGAGCTGCCTTAAGCTGCAAGTTCCTGCTTCTTTGTGTCCACTTTTCTAGATCATGTTCACCGATTGAAAAAAGCGATTTTTCAATGTGATTGCAGTTTAGTCTTTGGTTTATTCTGCTCCTTCATAATGTGCATCTCACTTTCGTTGGGACTAGTTGCCTTTTGTTGCATGGTTGAAGTTTGGTTGTGTTACTTCTGTACCTGAGTCTGATTGCAATTTACTTTAATCAGTCCAGTAGTCGGAAATTTGAGATTGACAGTGACAAGTTCTGGAAAGATGGCTCTCCCTTTCAGATAATTGGTGGAGATGTTCACTATTTCCGGGTTCTTCCAGAGGTATTTTCTTTCCTTTCCTTTAGTTGTTCTTCTTACTCATATGATTAGATTGCAATGGTCTTTTGCGACAATTGTTATATATGCTTTTTTCCAAATACTACTAACAAATAGTGCTCCTTTCTATGTGGAGATGCAATTTTTTAATAAAGAGAAACTGTGTTATATTGGCCATATCAGAAGTAGTTTTACTGGATGTGGTAACACATCTAATTTAGGCTAGAAGGGGAACATCGAACTTGAGATTGTTTTAGAAGATGACTTTCTGCTGCATCAGGAAGCAATAAAATCTAGAGTTCCATGACCCGACAAATTCAGGGAGCCCCTCACTGAAGGACTTGTTTACGTCTTAATATAATTCAGCATCTTGTTTCAATGCTGACTAGAAGGATTCTTTGTTCAAAGCAACATTGCCCACTTTCATTCAACAAATTGATTACACTTGGGCATTTATGGTGCATGCAGTATTGGGAAGACAGATTGTTGAGAGCAAAAGCCCTGGGTTTGAACACTATCCAGACATATGTTCCTTGGAATCTGCATGAACCGAAACCGGGCGAGATAGTCTTTGAGGGAATTGCAGATATAATATCTTTTCTCAACTTGTGCAAGAAGCTTGATCTCCTGGTTATGCTTCGAGTAGGCCCTTATATATGTGCAGGTGAGGGTCAGAATCTTCTTATAGGTGCTTTAAAACTTGTTAGTCTACATTGAAGTGTTTGCTGCCCTTGTCTTGACTCTGAAGTGGACATTGGATTGACGTGGCCTTATTAAGCCATGGCATGCTTTCAGCATATTTAACCTATAACTATCATTCCATTTTGGACCTTGGCGATCAGTGTCTCTTCCATTACAAGAGTAGGTCATTAGTCACACCTATTTGATTTTGTGTACAAGTAAGTGGAGGTAGCATTTTAGCAAAAACATTGTGGAAGTAGGACACTGTCTTATTTTCTCTTCTTGTTTCTGTGGAGCTGTGAAGAGTTTGAATTACTAACCTTAGACAGTTTATTTGGACATAACAGGATTTTGTCTGTTCTAAGTCCAGTGAGATATAAAATGTGACATTTCTAATTCATGGTGAACTTGAAGACCTTCATTGTTCATTTGATTTTCATAATACATCATTTGGGACTGTCCCGACTGGTGAATTCAGTTGTTTCCTTTTATAGATGAGATGAAGTTTATGCCTCCACGTAGGACTGACTTGCATCTGTGTTTTCTATGTTGTTGTGGCCAAAAAATATGTGGTGCATATTTCCCTGAATAATTCATCTACTGAATCTGTTCCACTATTTAGGACTCTTAAGGATTAAACAGCCTTTGCGTGATTGAGCCTGTGAGTGCACTATCCATTGTGTAAATAACATCAGGCTCATTTCCATGTCATGTTTCTTTCATCCTCTTCACTTCTATATATATATGTGTGTGTGTGTGTGTATTGCTCTTTGATAGGACATTTGTGCAAATAGTAGATCTAGTTATTCCTTTGGGTCTGTGCTGTTCCTTTATTTCTACGTTATATACAGTCATTGAATAGCTCGTGCCTCATGTTTCCACTAAATTAGAGCAATACTCTTAGTTGCGGTCCTCATACTCTCAAAGAAGTAATACTTGACTTTCAGCACTTAATTAAGCATGCCTTGTTGGCTAACAGGTAGTTCTCTGCAATTTTAGTTTTAAGTTGGAAATGCTCTAAGACCATGACTTCATGCATTCTGTTAGCTCGGCACAATAAATTTAGGTAGCACGTGTGCTTTAGTTTTCTATTCTTTGTGAAGAGTCAATTCTAGAGAGCATAGTTGGTTCAACAGAGCAAAGGTGGTTTCTGACTCATTCTTTAATTTTTATGCGCTTGTAGTTAGAAAAGCATGATTATTAATAAATACATACTCTGGATTCCAAAAGCTCTTGTTTTCTGACTTCCTTACCAAAGCATCTTTGCATGTTAAATTTGTAATGAAGATCGCTAAATCTCGTCCATTGTAATTCAATATATGGCTCATCTTCAGATATTTGTCATGTTCGAAGTTTCTTTTTATGCGAGAAGGAACAAGTATGATTCTCTTTTTATTGGCAATAGGTGATGATTACATTCATTCAAAAAGTAAATTTTGGACGTCCAATTGGAGCGGAGAAATACAATTCTTCGAAATAAATTTGATTTCTTAACACTGCTTGCTGTTTATGTTCTATATCTTTGCAATAGGGGTGCTAGTGTTTCCTTAGGCGCATTAATCAGCAATATCTGTGATGTGATGGCATTCCAATTTTCCTTGCTTCCCCATTTATATGGTGAAATAATCCTGATGGGTACATATTGATGCAGAGTGGGATTTTGGGGGCTTCCCTTACTGGCTACTTGCCATAAAACCAGCACTTACGTTAAGATCATCTGATCCTGCCTTTGTCAAGTTGGTATGTGTTCCTACTCTATTTGTCAATAATCAATAATTGTTCTAGAAGAGCTCTTTGATGTGTTTTGGATTCCTAAAGAGATTATGGTCATTTTCAGGCTCCATAGGACCGATAGATATATCTCTGCATTTGACTTTCCTGTATTGTCATGTTTAGAGGCGTAAGAAAGGTGGCTAGCTTAACTTCCACTTTTATAGATATAAGAAAGGTGGATTGCTTTTCTTACCTCTTTTTGTATGTTGATGCTCACATATTTTTTTCTCTTAAAAAATTTTTTGGTGCCATATTTTGATGTTACCCATGCTTTTCAGCACATCCATCTCAGTCCAGAGTAGTCGTGAATTTTTCTCATCTATACAGGTGCTCGCTTTAAATACAGACAAATTGTCTTACCCTTTGCATACTGTTAGTGGCCAGCCAATGTAAATCAAGGCTCTCTCAAAATGAGCTATTATTCTGTGCTGATGATTCGTGTTTTGGAATGTTCCCATTTGTCTCTTTAGATGGAACATCATTTATTATCCTGTTTAGTTATACTAAAAAATTCAAAGTTTGGGAGTAATTCTCAATCTGTAATGAAATGGATTAGAGAGGTCTTAAGCATGAAAAAGCAAGTTGGTGGACTCTCTTGCACACTGCATGGATTTGGAAGCATTTGTAGCTGCAAAATATAAGCACCAAGACCAAGTCCAAGCCTTTAAGGTCCTAAATCACTTGCTGCATGCAATGAGAATGTCAATGGAAAAATAGTAATCAGATGGAAGCCTCATGAAAATAGTAAAATTTCAGCTGATGCTGCATCACTTTTGGAGTGGAAAATTTGTTGGAATTTGCTTGCTTTTCATGTCTATGAGGGAAACTTTGTACCTGTTGGTATTATAAGTTGAAATCTTGCTGTGGATGCAATTATGGGTGAAGCAAGGGTGCTATATTGTGGCATCAAAGTGGCGGGAGAAACTGGATGGGCCAAAATAGGTAATAAGTGGTGCCTAGCAACCTATAAGTGGATTACTTGGCCATGGCAATGTTTCTCCAAACATGGTCATTTTGGATGAGCTGAGAGGAGAGCTGCTGACCCCAGGGGTTGGTTGCGTGGTTGATCGATTGGTTTGGATGTGATAGATTTTGTTTCGTGTTCAAATCACAATGTTTCCACTCAGAGTAACTTAGGGGTCATGCTCCCACCCTGTGGGTGGTCTTATATGAATGAACGTGGATCCGGCCGTTTGTGTGCGTCCATAAGGGTCAGTCACACTGAAAGGTTTGGATTTCCCATGTTATTTAAAAGGGGGAAAAAAATGAGTGGAGAGCTAATGAATGACGTAAAATGTGTTTACCAATTAGAATGTAGACTTGGTGGCTGTACGAGTGGTTCTTTTCTGGAAAGAATCATTTCATTCAGTAGTATTGGAGGGAGTTAGTTTACAGGGTGGGCATGTGGAATATAATCAATTGAAGTTGTAATAACTTCCTAGGTCCTACTTGTGGTGAAGAATTAAAATAGAACTTAGAAGGTGATAGTCATTATTTGTTTGGTTGGCCTATAAACTCTGGAATTGTAAAGACGTCATTATTTGTTTGGTTGGCCTATAAACTCTGGAATTGTAAAGACTTTTCTGTGTAGACATATTTTCATTGTTTTTCCCGAATGTTGTACCATATCTCAGTCAAAATGCACTGCAAACCACAATTTTTAACAGCATACCTATGCTCAAGTGATTGTCAGTAAATTTCGAGCTCTCACAGGTTGAAAGGTGGTGGAGCATCCTACTTCCGAAGGTTTCTTCTCTTCTTTATGCAAATGGTGGCCCTATAATAATGGTTCAGGTATAATATAAAATAGTGTTCTTGTTTATTTTTGCTAATGACTATGTTATGTTTCTTCTTAGGAAATGGGAGATTGCCAATGTTGGAGAGACTAGAATTGCTTCTTGGCTTAGAATTTGGGGCATTTACTTATTCTGAAAAGAAGTAGAAGGGGTTTTGTATTTTACTTTTAGCTGAGGAGAACACTTTTTCTTTTTGTTTGAAGAGTTACTCATAATGACTGTCTTAGGGTCACATTGTCCTTCCGCCATCGGTAGATTCATTAAGATATCTAAACTCACTTCTTTTTTGTCCTTGTGTATGCCTGTCTGCATGACTGTAAGCACATGTGCAAAGGACTGCAGCAGTTCTGATGCATTTCAAAATTTCTTTGAACTTGAAAGGCTGTACTATATGTTTTCACTGTTCTGCTTATTTGAGTATGAACATCATGGCTGGATCTTGTGGGCATGATATTATTCCAATTTTCCATTGTACTTTTGATGCTTTGGAGCATTATGTGGTTTATGAGAGAAATTTGTGTTGAATTTGTTGTCAAGAATGTCTGATCTGAAGATGTTAGACCCATGTAGTCTCAGGACTACACTTACTCTTGAAGAATTTTGGCTTTTCAGATATAATCACTCCTCTTCTTATAGGCGGGGTATTGACTTGGTAGTAAATGATTGTTTTGACAGATTGAAAATGAATATGGCTCATATGGAGATGATAAAACTTATCTTCGTCACCTTGCAAAATTGGCTCGAGGATACCTAGGCGATGAAGTAATCCTGTAAGAAGTTCTAAATTTGGCAAAATCAATTTCACTGTAGGATTAGATGTATGCTCAACCTCATTATTTTGGCGAAGTGATTGGAATTGTGGATGTGTCTGTGAAGAAGTCTAGTTTTTCTTATACCGCCTAAAACTCACTTCTTGCGTTCATGGAACATGGAAGTACTTAAGAATGATGCTAGGTGTGACATTGTTTTATTCTCCGATCTTCCGGAATTCTTATTCTCATGCTGCAGGTACACTACAGATGGAGGTTCTAAGGGAACTCTTCAGAAAGGAACAGTTGGAGGAGATGTTTTCTCAGGTGAATTCATTGTTAATGTGTGTTTCATGGATTTAGAGAGGCATTGGACTTCACAGTTTTGTATAGTTTTCTTGTGTTCATTGCCTCTAGGATATGTTTATCAATAGTTGTTCCTATTGATGCTCCCTAGCATTTAAGCTACTATTCAGTTTCCGTCCTACATATCTATTTGAGCAACTGTTTAAATCTAAGTACCATACAATCTTCTCACCTCAATTTTCTGATATTAGCTGTGGATTTTGACACTGGCGCTGAGCCTTGGCCTATATTCAACTTGCAAAAGCAGTTCAATGCCCCAGGAAAATCACCACCTCTTGCAGCGTGGGTCTCTAATTATATCTAAGTACAGATCTTCAATTTAGTCTAAGTGATAGTTCTGGATCACTAGTTCAATTATTAATATTTTGTTGTTTCAGGGAGTTTTACACTGGTTGGCTCACACACTGGGGTGAGAAGATTGCGCAGACAGATGCTGAATTTACTGCGGCTGCACTGGAAAAGATCTTATCAAGAAATGGGTCTGCTGTGCTCTATGTATGCCAATATTATTTTTTTGTCTTCCTTCATATTTGAAGATTGCAAATAACTGTCTTCATTTCATCTCTCTGAGCTTCTAGATGGCACATGGTGGAACGAATTTTGGGTTCTACAATGGAGCAAACACTGGCAGCAGCGAGTCCGAGTATAAGCCTGACCTTACTTCTTATGACTATGTGAGGAAGAATTTGTCTTATTTTTTTATTTTATTTTTTGTCATCTGTCACAGCCGATGGTTCCTGTTGTAAGCGTAAAAGTGATTATCTTCTTCCAGGATGCACCTATTAAAGAATCTGGTGATGTGGACAATCCAAAATATAAAGGTAACATACTTAGGGCTATCTTCTCTTGAAGCTTTTCCTTATCATATTACCCAAGGAACTGCTTCTGTTTTTGAGCCAATGTTTTTCCATGCTCCAATGTCATCCTGTGTATTTGAAGTCATGACGTTCGTCTAAAAAACAGTAGTTGTGGCGGGAATCTGCATTGAGAAATAGGTCTGGTATAGTTGTGGCATTTGTCATGATCTTTGGCACCTTGATACAGCTACTACGATTTTGGAGTAAGTGGTGCATGAGGATGGTTTTAAGAGTTATGTGAAGAGATTAACTTGTTGTCTCCAGCCTTTTCAGTGTAGATCTCCTTAATCATTTCTCTCCCTTTTTCTTGATAAATAAACTGCGCTCAAACTATGATTGGGATGGCTTCTACCTGTTTAGTTTTTTCTCTTTATATATCTCGTGGCTCATGCTTCTTTTATTAGCTGGAAGCACCTGAAACTTAAAAAAGAAAATTGCAAATGTTCATAATTTTTTAAAATGTTAACGACAATAAATTTTGGCAGGAAAGCAAAAAGTACTTTTTGCTTCTAAAATTTTTAAAAGAGCACGTGTTCTGTACTTGTGACTGTAAAACATCATGTGCAAAATTTCATTCTGGATTTGTTTCAGCTATTAGGAAGGTTGTTGAGCAGTATTCTACAGTGCCTCTTCCTTCAGTACCTTACAACAATGCAAAAACAAGCTATGGAAGGATTCAGCTACAAAGAACCTCTTTTCTTTTTGATTTACTAAATGTTCTAGGTCCTCATGATGTTGTCAAATCTGAAAGCCCCTTGTCAATGGAGTTAGTTGGCCAGGTTCGTATATATTACGTAGATTTGGAGGTTATCATGATCAGTTGAAATTCAAAAGTTTGCTTGATATTGAAAGTAGCTAAATATGCCTTTTCTGTTCAGATGTTTGGATTCTTATTATATGCAACTGAATTTGCTTCAACGGACGATGGGAGTATGCTTAACATACCCAAGGTAACCATTTGCAATATTTGCTGAAAGCATGGGGGAAACTATATCTTGGTTCAAATGCATTATTAGACTTTAAAGAACATTCATCTTGTAAATGATCTCTTTTTGGCCTCTGAGCTTCGGTAAATACAATCAGCCCTTTTCTTCATCTTATTTTTTGGTCTGATGGTTTACAGATAGAAGAGAAGATGTTTGATAGATGTTCATTGACAATATGTGATGTTCTCTCACTACCCCAGTTTCAATATACAATATTGCAATATCACCCCTGTTCCAATTTTGTAGGCTCCCCTTAATCATGGGGTTTAATAAAGAATCTAAATAAATATTGTGCCGAGTGATATAGATTTTTTGAGATAAAAGAAGACACATAAGTTCTGAAAATTGCAGGTGCATGATAGAGGTCAGGTGTTCGTGTCATGCGCTTTGCAAAAGGACAGACCATTATATGCTGGTGCTATTGAAAGATGGTCAAATAAACCACTTCGTCTTCCAGTTACCAAATGTGCATCGAGAATCAACTTATATGTCTTGGTATGTGATTTTAGCTCCTCTTTGGTATGCTATTACTTCTGGGATAGCTCATCAAATTCCTCAAGCAAACACAATTTATTTTTGTCAAATGGTGCTTTGTCTTCTGTGAGGTGAGATTTTTGCAGCAGCTTGCAAGTTATGCGCTTTGCATGTGAAAGTGATTGATAAGTTTTGAGTGCAAAAATCTTTTGCAGTAGTTAGCAATGTACTTGAAATTTTAGATGGCGCTGCACTGGTTTCTGTTTAGTCCAAGTCCCTCATGGTTTATTCTCCCATTACTTTGTTTGAATAGACTGCATAGAAAGAATTAATCTGAGACTAAATGCTTGAAATGCATCTTAAAATGTACACAAAGTTTATCATAGCTTGACCCTCTGAGAAAATAGGTCATCCAACATTTTATACACATGCAAATACACTTGTTTTGGGCAGAGTACCTCATACATGTATTCAAAAGAATGTCACTTAGTTGTTCAGGGATGCCATTGTAGCTGCACATAACATTTGTATTTGATTATGCTTGCTTCACTTTGAAGTTTCAACCTCATCCATGCACTAAATATCTGCTGGGTATTACCTTGTTCAGGAGTAGTGGTTGAGATTGGTGGTTTCAATGAACATGGTAATTTAACTTATTGAGACAAGACCACAGTGACATGAAGTTCTAAGTATTTCTTTTGTTTCACTTTTCAACGAGTTCTGCTGTAATAGGGGCATTGTGTTGGAAATATTCTTGTTCACCTCCATTCCAAAACTGATGCAGTTGTTCTGCTTATAGGTTGAGAACATGGGTCGAGTGAATTATGGATCCTACATGTTTGACATGAAGGTAAATATATTTATGAAAATTGGGATGATGTTTGTTATATTTTCCCTTTTTTGGCATGGTTAAACATGGTTTGAAACAAAGTCAGTGTGTTTTAATGCTCAATTGTAAATCTAGAATTAGTCAAGATATAGATATGTACCTTGAGTATATTTGAAACTTCAGAGTGATAAAATTGTTACTGAAGGTTGTTAATTCAATCTTTGCAATTATCCCATACATTATATATGAAACTTTGGAGAGCTATAATACTCGAATTTAATGTCTGACTTGGTAATACGAGGAACATTGTTCATTGTGCTGAACCACTCTTGTAGATTCTCAGTCAGATTTGCTAATGCTAATTATTGCTTAAAGTTTTGAGATAGGAACAACCTTCTTTGCAGGCTTTGCAATTTCAGTTAACTTTCTCCATTTCCTAAAAATCCGACACTTTTCCACTACCTTCTGTATAGGGCATCTGTGGAGCGTGTCAATAATTGCAATAATTGTTGGAGATACTTCAATAAATATATTCTCAAAATCTACACTTTTGCAGAACCTCATCAAACTCTGACAGCCCCTAGATTTTACCTTCCTGGTCTCTTTTTGTGGTGTCTGTGGTTATAAGATTCTTAACAAGGATGATAATTGTGTTCTAACATTTGCCATATGGCTCGGACAATTATCTCTGGAGATCCTCATCAAAGCTTTTGCATGACAGCTAACTGCACACTCGCTTTTGATGAAAAGTACTTGATCTCATTAGAATGTGTAACTTCATTCACACATGGAAGACTTGTTGTCCTTTCCTCTATGCTTTTATGAAAGTTTAATCTCTCTGTCCGTCTTTACCTTGACAGGGTATTCTCTCTTCTGTTTACCTAAATGGAAGAGTTCTGCTTGGGTGGAAAATGTTCTCAGTTCCTTTGCACAACCTGAATGAGGCAACAACAATCAATCCTTTTGTTCAGTTCAGACATTCAAGGGCCATCAGAGTTCTATCCAACAAAAGTATCAATACATCTGGTATTTTCTTGTAAAATCTTCAAAGCAATGTCATACCTGTTCTATCAATTTCATGGTTATCTTGCACCAGTTAATTGTGGTTTTAGCTTTTAAGACCATGTTTTCCTGCATTTTACATCATTCTACTGATCTAATATAAACAAACATCTGTGGTTCTGTTTATTTTCTGTAGATGGTGTAACAAGAGAACCTGCCTTTTATGCTGGCAGTTTCCATGTCAATGAAGTTGCCCAAATTAAAGACACATTCATTTCTTTCCAAGGATGGGGTAAAGGAGTTGCATTTGTTAATGACTTCAATATAGGAAGATTTTGGCCGGTAAAGATATCTTTTATCTTTGTTCTCAGTTCGGTTGAACCTTGGCAAACATGTTCATCCCTCTCTCCTGTAGTACTGATACTCACACATATTCTTCCTGCAGTCTTTTGGTCCGCAATGTAACCTTTATGTTCCCGCACCTGTCCTTCGAGTTGGGGTAAATTCACTGGTATGACATCCTTCTCAATTTCATGGCACCTTGGGTAGTACCATTTGTATTTTACTTTAATGTTTCAGGGAAATTACAAAGTCATTACTGCTGAAACACACATAGCAAGATACTTATTTTGTGGAAAACCCTATCAACTGAACTTCTATAGGTCCTTCTCGTGTTCCTTTTTTTAATCATGCCACTTGGAGCTTTGCTGTAGATTTTGAAAAGTGAACATGCGGTAAATTTGAATGAGATGAAATACATTGTTTGCTTTAGGCCTTTGATCCATACAAGTGTGGGAGTTCACAAAAGTTGAATCTTCTGTTGTGTTGAATGCTATGATTATTGTTAGCAGTTAATGCTCTCTCTCTCTTTCTGTCTCTCACATGAACTATTTTGCTACCTCTGGGCAGGTTGTTCTTGAGATAGAATCCCCAAAGTCTGATCTTGTCTTGCACTCGGTTGATGAGGCAGATTTCTCTTGTGGTAAATCCAAATCGAGCGTGCATCATCTTTAATCTGCAACTGCATTGCCTGCAGTTTCTTGAGACATGGGAATATCAGAAGATTAGAGCTTCATAGTTGAAATAATCATGGTGCGCCAAAATTGGTAAAATGCTCCTATTGTTGACCTTACCAATTCACCACTGAAGTCCGTTCATGGCATAAAGAATGGCAAGAGGAGTGATGTTTACGATGGAGAGGACTTGGTCTTGGAATGAAGAGGAAGCACTTTACAAAGGCGGAAAAAGTAGCTGCAGCTAATTGACTTATAACTTAGACTAAAACCAGTGAAGTTCGATTGCTCAACACAGATTGCATCTGCTCTATCCACGTCTAAACGAAATTTGGCAACACATTCAACAGTTTCCTTAAGAAGAAGCTGAGGATGGAGACTTTGCCATCTCAGTTCCTTACTGTACGCCGAACTTGATAGTCTCTTAGACAAAGAGCAATCGTATTCTTTTTTTGGGCTGTAAACCATTTGAATGTACAATGCCCAACATTTATGACAGTCTTGAGGTTGGGGATTTACCTTTTCATGCAGACCATTCGCTCTTCTTTTAGGTCATTTCTGTTGAATTTGCACGTGCTCGACACGGCTAGTCGGAGTCGGAGAAAAGTTGAACTTGGACTTAGAAATGGTATTTTGGCATGACGTGGTGGACCATATTCTCCCTGCTCGCAGATATATGTACTCGGCATGGCGACCGCACTACAGGCTTGAACGACTTGATTGACAACTTCAGTATTTTAGACACGCAACAGGACTGTCGATATAAGATATAAAGAGAATTTTCGACTGATCTCTTCCTGCAGAACCGGAACCAATTTTCACCCCAAAAAATGGAATCTTTGCATAGGTTCGTTAGATGATCCAAACGGCAACCCTTCTGAAATTACCTTTACATGTCCTTGATGCCATGCACGTTCCTCCAACGTCAAAGAATAAAAAAGAATCGCTTTCTATTTCAATAACCTATTTGGAGTACAATTCAGAACAAATCTTATTTCCAGACTTTTCTCACCATCTTAGTACAAATTTGGCTTGATCCTGGACAAGACCAGCTTTTCTAACAGCTCACATGAGAAACCCCAAAAACGGAAGAAAAGGAAAAACCTCAATGGTGAGGATAATTATCCTAGAAACATCTCCTCCTGGCTGCAGAAGCAAAAAAAGGCTTCAGGATTGGCGGGGAGCATCTTTCTGATCCTGCTTAGAGCTCACAGCTGCAGTTGCAGCAGCCGTCACTGCAGCTGCGGCCGCCCCCAACTTTACACCACCTGCCGCCTTCATAACGCCACCTATTTTTGCAAATGCGGCTATCCCCCCAACAAGCATAGCCCTCAATGCAACTGTGGGTTTAACTGCCATGTCTTGGTGCACCTGTCATTTCCAACATTATTGCATACAAGCGAGAAGTGCAAGTAAAAATTAAAGAACAATTTCATTTTAGAAAAAGACCGAAGTGTATGATAACACTAGTAAAGAGAACAATTTCAAAAGATAATGAGCCTATGATAACAATAGTAAATTGTGCATTTCCGAAACTGAGAAGAGAACAGGTCCATGATAACAGTGGCACACTTGCAAAAATAAATATGCAATTACTCCTAAAATCGAGGCATAGAAGTTGCTGGGCCTGAAATACTCATAACTTAAGACCCTCAAGAGCAATGTTTCGTGGTCTACAATCCTAGAATCACCTTTTTTAATCAATTTTGAAATCACACGATCCATGTATTAAATCAGTTCTCTTAAGCTGTAAGCGGCACTCCCTACGAACCTCAGTCTATATTTTAACCAATTTGCTTCTCTAAGAGTCGATGTCACTGTTCTTGTGTCACTAAGCAAAACAGATCAATCATGGTGAGTCCATTAAAATGGCAAATCACTGCCCTATATAATAAGAGAGACCTTCAAATCCTAAGCCCACAATGCACAGAAGACTATAAATCCCTCTTATTTTTGGACACCAACTGCGTTATGACTGCTTGTAAGTAGGCAAAAACAAGTACTTCGATCCTGTCCTTTATTTCTTTTTGAAGCAGGCAACTTAACCATCAGCAACTCCTACTCCACTAATCCCAGGGTCACTGTCCATTTCTTTCGCATAGTCAGGTATAGAGGGGCTTCAATTAAGTTCTATGCAATACAGAATAGCTTGCGCAGCATAAATTGCCAACAATGTAATGAACTAGAGATCACGTGAAAGAAGGAGGGGCAATGCTAGTAAGTTTGGCAGTCGGCTTGAGGTGAAGAGTACTAGGCATGCCTTATGATCCCGAGAGGAGAGATTTAGGGCAAGTATTATTCCATTTCAAGTTCCCTGTAGCATGTGCTGAAACTGAAATGGTTGAACTAGAAGAGGATCTATTGAACTATAAGAACACAACCCGAGATAACGACTATTAGGATTCACATCGTCCGCACCTTCACAAACCATATCCCAAAAACAACAAACTAAAAAGCATCGTCTTTTTCATAATTTTTTCTCAAAGTAGCCTCACCCCATTTACCAGATAGAAACAAAATGTACCAATTCCAACATTTTCAACCCCCGTCGACACGATCTCATCCACGGTTTTAACTAATTCCATCTCCAAATGCAGTACCAATCACCCCTTTCCTCAACAAAGCTCCCAATACCCTTCCTTTTCCCTATCTCCCACCCTAATCCACAGCCCAAATATATGCAAATAACAATTTAACCCAGCCAAAAGCAAGACGAATCCGTGCACATTGCCCTACGAATCTTAAATAGAAATCCAGGTTCCGATCTCGGGACCGAACCATTTCACCTCCAACCAACGGGAAACACGGAAAAACCAAAACTTGTCGAGTCACCGACCACGCGAACTGGCTATCACCATCGCCGAATCGAAGGCGCTACGCAGAAGCAATCCCGGCTAAACCGAAGCGGACAAGAGAGGCGAGATCAAACCTGACGTCTCGAGAAGAAGAAGAAGAAGAATTCGAAGTCGGTAAGAGTGGATTCGACGCAGAGCGAAAGCAGGGCTGCTTGTGGTTTCCGCCTCTGTTGCATTCATCCCCCGATTTTTGGCCCCTTTTTTTTTATTATCTTTTTTTACTCTGTCATTAATTATTTATTTATTTATTATTATGTATTTTCGAATTTTGATTTTTGACTTTTGGGGTGTTCGTAGGTTTGTGATTCTCGGCATATGCGATTTTCGAAACGTGGCAAATTTCTCAAATTGCTCCTGACTGCAGGCACACGCCCAACGCGTATTTTGATATTTTTTTTAAGATACATAAGAAATATTGAATATTTTCGTATAGTTCATAAATTAAATTGAACATGTCAAAAGTTTATAAACTATTTTGAATAGATTAAAAATTCAAAAATCACATTATATATTGAATTAAAATTTATGGACTATATTAAATAAATTAAAAATTCAAATATTATATTATACATTAAGTTAAAATTTATGAATCATTTATGTCATTTTTAAAAATAAAAGGAGTAACTACTTCTGAAAGCCCGAAAATTTTAAATTTTAGTGGGCATGTAATGTAACTTAAACGTGTTGGCTTGCCCTATTTTGATGATCCTCTAGTTTAGGCAAA
The DNA here is from genome assembly GCA_014182565.1 of Eucalyptus marginata. Taxonomy (NCBI): domain Eukaryota; kingdom Viridiplantae; phylum Streptophyta; class Magnoliopsida; order Myrtales; family Myrtaceae; genus Eucalyptus; species Eucalyptus marginata. Next base: position 34,574,720 of record CM024594.1, read on the forward strand.
ATCCACGGATCTCGACAATATCAAGACGAGAACGATGGCCGGGCCAAAAGTCAGGCCCAATTGGCCCAGGCCCAAGCACTTGAGTAGGTTCACCGAGTTCGTTAACGGACGAGAAAAGTAAGGGTAAGAACGTCGTGCGTGGGACGGAACGCAAGTGTTGGTGGTGAATTGCCTTTTTCAGTCTGCGTCCGCACTTCTTTTGTGCATCTTTTGAACCTGTTCAATTGAAATTTCTAAATCGAAATTTCTCCAACGGTACTCGGCATTGCCGATTTATCTGATGACTTGTTCCGGTTTTCTACTATATGCAGTGTAGGGTCCACATAATAATCGATTTTGATTTCAATGAGAGAGAAATAAATGCACAAGTCATACGACACTAATAATATTTATTATCACATACTTATGCAAGCTAAATCAACTTGCAGAATGCTTGGCACACGACGAAAGCATCCCTCCATGACAAATTATCCCGATTACTATTAAGATTAAACGTACAAACACAACGAAATAGAGAGTAGAGATGAGAAAGAGAAATCGAGACACAAGATTTATTTTAATTCACCCTTAAACTAAAGCTACATTCTTAAGAGGATTTCACTAAAATTAATACCCCTCACCTCTTTGTTACTAACCCTCAATTATAAAAGAACGAGATTATATATCGACAACAATATCTATTCATGGATTTGTGCTTAAAATGCCGATTGAATACGAGCTTAAATCATAAAAACTTTATGGCGACCGAGGGCCATTCCCCTTTTGATTGATGGAAGATATGAACCACATCTCAACAATGACAAAACGTGGTGACTGTTCGATCGCATACACTTGCACTTTGCTAAGCATAAAAGGAAAGAAAGGAAAGGAGATAAAATGAACGACATAACAGAAAAGCGGTTATAAAAGACAATGACCAACTCCAGCTCACCCAATTTTAGGATACTACGTAATTCAATCCCAAATTGATTAATCCAAGAATGTCGTGTGCCAACCTTTCCATTCTCCCCCCAACCCATCCTTGACAGATTCATCTTCCTTAAACTCCCCAAAAATAGGGTTCCCCCATAACTAACCTCCTCCCTCTCTGTTCCTCTCTCTGCTCCTCTCTGTTCTTCTCTCCTCCCATATATTTCTCCGAAATCTCCCCTTCTTCCGCACGGACACACGCGCGATCCTCGTTTTCCTCGCATCGGGAGGGAGAAGAGCCGCCCAACGCAACGATCGTGAACAGAAGAGAGGATAACTGCACATGCATTCCCGCCGGAGACGCACCCGATCTCTCCCTAACCCTACAATAACAACGCCTCCTCCTCCTCCTCCTCCTACCATGAACTTCTCCTCCCCACGTCCCACCTCAGCATCGACAGCATCCTCCTCTCCTTCCCCCGTAACCGCCTCCGCTGCCGCCACCACCGCCGCCACCTCGACTTCCTCCGCCTCCAAGAGCAGCTCCACCACCCCGGCCTGCGCCGCGTGCAAGTACCAGCGCCGGAAATGCGAGCCCAACTGCCTCCTCGCGCCGTACTTCCCCTATGACCGCCAGCACCAGTTCCTCAACGCCCACAAGCTCTTCGGCGTCAGCAACATCACCAAGGTCATCAAGAACCTCGCCCCTCACGAGAAGGACGAGGCCATGCGCACCATCATCTACCAGTCCGACGCCCGCGCCCACGACCCCGTCCTCGGGTGCTACCGCATCATCCGGGACCTCCACCGCCAGATCGAGTTCTGCCAGGCCGAGCTCGAGTTCGTCCTCCGCCAGCTCGAGCTCTGCCGCGCCCAGGCTCAGGCCCAGCAGGAGGCCGCCATGCAGCAGATGATGGATCCCGGGGCGGCGGCGGGGGCGGGCGCGGGGCCGGTCGGCTGCGACATCATGAGCCGGGGGGATCTGCTGGGGCAGGGGTACGGCTATGTCCAGCCGACCGCCGGCCATCCGGGCCAGGAAGTGGAAGGTTATATCGGTAATGGCCAGGACGGGAACGATCAGGCGTCTTTGCAGGATTTCGGTGCATGGGCCATGCAGGTGTCCACGTTCAACTCGGACTTTCAGATCAAGCAAGGGTTTGAAGGCGGATGTGATGATATGAGGCCCATTCTGGACATTGCAGACGACAGGAGCGATGGCCTCAATTTGGAAGGCGAAATCATCGACGAGAGAAGGTAAGCATCGTTTAAATCGATCAGATTCGTCTTTTTCATTACACCCATGAATGTTCGATCTGCCGATTTGATGGAATCGGCAATTCGTACGCACATGAACTTAAAGGATTACATCGAATCCAAGCATTTGATGATATGAGAGATGCAGTCTCCTGTCTTTCTGCAAATGACTGTGTTGGTACAGGATGAACATAGAAGATGAGCATCATATACCTTAATAAAATTTATGAGCAAACGGATCACAAAAAATTACGAAAACCAGAGTCTTGTCATGAAGATGAGAGTAAATTTCTTTATTTCGTCATGTATAGTTATGTTGCTATCCGAAGATATTTCGATGTGTGAGCATGCATGATTGTTCGTCGAGAAAGATGATGAGAGAAAGAACGGAATTTACTCCATGAATGCGTAGTCTCTATGATGAGCTCGTTAATACTGTTAACAACGTCCAGACTTGCATCGATAGATCTTTAAATTCCTTCCACATGACATTGTAGCACTTCCACTCCAACTTACTGGCTTTGGTTTGATTCTAACAGTACGCTGTGCATGAAAAATTGCAGTGATCATCATCAAGTCATCTTGGAAGATCACAAAACGGAGATAACAGAAGAAGAAGATGATCCCCGCCAACAAGTCCTCGATCACGATCTGAAAGGCGCGGCTACTTTATTCACCCTCACGAATTGTACAAGCTAGACTTTTGCTATGAACAGACCTACCCATGCTCATCCCGAGCAAAGTGTATTAGCGGTCTAGCCTTTCCGTCGTTACACTTTTGGTTTAGTGAAAAAGATAAGCACGTCTTTCTTTTCCATCTTCAATTTTCAAAGGGCGAGAAGAAAGCATTTTCGTTAGTGTCCTAATAATGTCGAAATGTCTGCGCGCGCAAGTACATGCAGTATAACTCTCATGCAATGGCTGAACCGGTACACAGGACATATAGCAAAGTCATATGTATTTGATGATCACTCCCATCCATGTATCGACACGACCTAGATGACGACGCCGCATGCTATTCAGATGTATGCAGCGTGCATGATCCGCAAGAGAGTTTCAAAGGGAGAACAGCAACGAATTGGAACAAATTGCAGAGCACGTAGGATTGGAGAAGAAGATAAACACGCGGAAACGAGAAGGCCAAGACAAGCATGACTTGCCAAAACATGAGGCAGCAATATGGCTGAAACTTTCGATTAGATATGAATGTTCAATAAGAGTGACATCGCAAGTGACCGAAACCTTTTCCACAAACCAATCAGCATCTAAACGATGACTAGAATTCTCAGTTTAGTTATCGAAACCTTTCTTGTCATCTTCCTGCTAAATCTGTTAAATTCTCCCGAGAATTTCCAATGATCTATTGGCCATATGAAAGCATTAGCAATTCCATGAACAGATACTAATTAAGCAATCTCAGTTTTGAAGCTTTGTACCACTGCTCTTTTTTATTGCATCGCAGGTATCTTGTTGAAACCAAAAGGAATTATAACTTTGGAAATTTGGAACGAGTGCACAAATTGACTCCTTAGCCAGGAAAGAAATTATTCTTAGAATTCTTTTTTTAGATGACTTCATTGTGTATTAATCTCTCTTTGTGTGTTTACAATTTTTGGTTCTTCACCAATTTACAACCCTCACATCCTTATATAATAGCAGAACATCTATAATACAGAATATAAGCATCCCACACCCTTAAAACACATTAAATGAGCCATGAAACATTAAGCGAAGCAACAAAAAAGTTTACAAAGCTAATAAATGCACACAAAAAAAGTCAATACACTAAATGCACACCATGAATGCATTTGAAAAACAAGCGTAGTAATGAGCTTGTTTACATTTAATGTGGTCTTCACATAGTGATCTTCATTCTTGAGTTCATGCAATTTACCATAATTCACTACTTGTTGATTTCTTTTTTGTCTTCATGGAGTATTTGTTGACACAACAATCAATTTTATTAGTACTTTTAACATTTTAGGTTTCCCTTTGAAGTCTTGAATCTTCAAGAACACCATAAACATCCTCCATACCAACTGCAAGGCGCTCCCGGACAAAAACTTACAGACCTTTTATTCAACTAAATCGATCTCTGGCCTGGGACTTGCTTCAATTTCTTCTTCCTTGGCAGAAACCCGCACTCTTGCAGAATCATCCCACCGGCTATTTTCAGCATAAATGTTAATGAGAAGCATGTAGCTTCCCATATTTTCCTAATTATGACTGAAAACGTGTGTGGCTATTGCCTCCACAAAATCTGTATCTCAATACATCCTACAAGCATTAGTTGACAATGGCATGAGTTTTGCTATCTCTCTAGCATCCTGAAAGGAGCCAGATCGGCTCAATAGATCAACTGCACATGTATAATGTTCCATCTGTGGCCCGATTCCAAACTATTTAGTCATTTCATCATAAAGTTTACGATGCTTGACAACAAGCCCTGCATGAGTAAAAGCAGGAAGAACAGCAAAAAAGTGATCTCATCTGGGCATAAAATCTAGTTTCCATCATTCCACAAAAATATCTCCCTGCATCTTTTCCCTAAACTCTGCATCCCACATCCAGAAATTACGTTACCAAATAAATTTCTGTTCCAAACTTATTCCGAGAAATTGAAAAACAAAGAAATAGAAAAACACAAATTTAGTCATGCGCAGGCTAAGTCATTGATGATGAGTTTCTTGCACACTAGGCTTCCCTCATTAAGGCTTCTGCGGCTCATGAACATTTTGATCAGGCCGCTCGCCACGAGGAGGTTATGATTCATCAAAGCCCAAACCACATGGCCGTGGACTTTCCGACCAAGATCGAGTGCCGCCAACTCTGCACAAACTGATGAGGCACTAGAGATGCTTACGGCATATTCCCGCGATGTTGGCGAGCTGCATTTATTTGTAGAATTCCAAACAACCATCTGATTTCTTGAGCTAGGAGAATGATTCATAAGCCTCGTTGCGTAATTCAGACTATGCATACGATGTAATTAGAGCATTCCAACTATGTTCTTGGATTCCATTTCTAAGAACAATTGACTAGCATCTTTCAAATGTCTTTGCTTCCCATGTACACATACTACAATCAAATAAGCTTCAAAACCAACATTTACAACAAGTCCACGAATTGCTTTACACACGTGGAGTGCAGTCGTATTAGAGCGAAACACAGTTAGTAAGGTAGCACATGGGAACATATCCGTTCCTCTGTGTTTTTGTTCTTTTGCTTCCTAGAACAAAAAAAGAATAGATACCCGCTTGAAAACGTTAACTAATTTTTTTTTTATTCCCCTTAATAGAAAAGTTTGTGTTTTAGTTCTTTTGCTTCCTAGAACAAAAAAAGAATAGATACCCGTTCAAAAACGTTAAATAATTTTTTTATTCCCATGAATAGAAAAGTAGTCGGGGAATAGATTTAGAACAAAAATAAGAAATAGAGAAAAATAACTTCTTGTTCCCGAGAACAATTTCTATAAATAAGTTTTTTTTTTCCCTCCTTTTCTTCTTCTTCCTTGCCGCTCCCCGCAGGCTGCCATTCGTCGGCCTAGTCTGCAGTCGTCGACACTTGATTACCCCCACCACTAATTGCCGACGTTGTCAGCCGCGAGCAGGCAGTGGTCGGCAGCAACGGGTGGTGGATGCGGACAATTGGTGGTCGACGATCGATAATTGATGGCAACAACAACGAACGACGGCAATCAAACGCTTTTTAATTCTTTTTGTAGATCATACCAAACACATTCTTATTCTTTTTCTATTTTGAAAATATAAATTTTATATAATTATCAAACGCGTTGTTTTTCTTAAATTATTCGAGGGAAAGAAATGAAAAACTATTTCTAAGAAAAAATTATTCCTCAAAATAAAAATGTCACCATTCGCACCCTAATTCAGACGGGGACCATCTCCTCTTATTTTCATCGAACCATATACCTCCGCAGTTTTGGCATGTGGGCATGACTCCAAAACATTTTCTTTTCATCGTAAAATTTTCCCCGGCACAAACACATATTAGCATCGTAATCTTACTTATCAACCAAAAAAAAAAAGGTAAGAGTTGTTATGGTTGACCCGCCTCGATCGAGCAAGGCTAGGGTGGGTTCCATGGATTGAGGTCCGGCTTTATAATTAAATGACCTTGCTTAGACCCATCCAAAAAACGCTCCACGCATCAAGGGTCAATAGACTCGTGAGTCATGACGAGACCTACTAAGGCCTCAGTCGCTCTAGGGGAGAGAGCACGATTTGATTCTCCGAAAAATTTCGAATATATTATTCAATTTTCGAAATGAAAAAAAAAAAAAAAACCAACTTCCGTATACCCGGAATGTTTTGATAAAAAAGAAAAAAAACAATTGCAAAACGTATCTATCACGAAATATAAATTAAGTAAAAAGAAAAAGAAAATAAAAGTCTATTACGCAAGTGGAACTGCTTTAAGGTCTAAAGTTGATAGGTATGGGAAAAAGAACCCTTCTCAATTATCTATTAATTAGTACGGAGATATTACGGATCGTGCGGTGCGATCTCCTCCCGTCCTCCCGTCCCCAGAAGAATCGTCGCCCCCGCCACCTCGGCCCACCCGTCGCTTACAGCGACCTCCACCATGTCCTCCGTACGGCTCTTAGCGCTTTTCAATAATGCAAGAAACTCCGAGAAACGCTGTCCGGGGCAAGAAAACTCCAAAGAAAACTGTCCGCTTTTGCAACCTGCGATCCCATCTCAAATGGGGGAGGTTCATCTCGTGATCGTTGTCCCTCGACCGAATCCACCCCCCGCAAGGGAGAAAACGACACGATGGGAATACTGGGTCAGGCTTCATCTGTCCCTCGAGCTATATATTATCCTCCGAATCCATCCGGGAACGGACATACACAGTCGCGCTCGCGCGGCCTGCGAAGACACCCACCGGCTTCCTCCGAGTCCTCCGTCCGAGCGAGGGCGAAGCGACAATGCCCGCGGCTTCCATCCATCAGCCCGACCCGTCTCCCGGTACGTGGAATTCGCCTTCGCTTATCCGTTTTCTTGGGATTCTTGAATCTTGATGGCCGGAATCTTGAATTTTTTTGTTTTTGTTTTTTGTTTCTCGTGTGGTGATTGATTCTCTGGTTTCTGGGGAATACCCTTTTTAGATGCGGAGGCTCAAGAGCACTTGCTCGTCGTGGACATCGACGACGGCGTCAAGGAGGACCGGGCCAAGTTCGAGATCAAAGGCCTGAACAAGGTTTCCGATGCCGGGGACTCCATCCTGAGCGAGATCAACCTGGAGATCCCGCGAGGGAAGATCGTGGGCATCATCGGGCCGAGCGGGAGCGGCAAGTCCACGCTCCTGAGGGCCCTGAACCGGCTGTGGGAGCCGCCGTCCGAAACCGTGTTCTTGGACGGCGAGGACATTAAGAATCTCGACGTGCTCAGCCTTCGGCGGAAGGTCGGGATGCTGTTTCAGCTTCCCGCGATGTTTGAAGGTACAATTTCTGGAATTCCAGAGCTGGGTTTGCTTTATTTGTGAGTGACGATGGAATTGAATGTTAGCCAAGGAAAGAGTGAGAAAGTTCGAGTTTTTTTCGTTTTCTTGCCTCTGCGATGTTGCGATGGATTCAGAATGTTAAACCTGAGTGGTGCGGGGGTTAATATTGATTGATAAAATTGGTTTGCCAAGTGTCATGGTTGTTTGACTTACCTCCTGAAATCATCAAGTGTTTCCTGACCCGCATTTGAAGTGATCATCTGTGAATCAAGGGATGAAGAAAGGCCACACTTGTATTACTTGAGCGACTGTTGTTTATATTATGCGTTCTTGGTGTTGTTACTGGAAGAAAATCGAATAGTCGTTCCATTAATTTAATTCAGGGTTGCTACTGAGAACTATGATCTAACCAGGCTGAATAGAGTTTACCTTTGATGTAACTTTCTGCATTGAATAGTAATCTCTGCCTATAAGAATTCACAATCAAAACCAAAATAGACTAGTTTGGCTGTCATGGTCAAAAGTGTTCACCCTGTCCTTTTGGGTTTGCCTTTTTGGATAAGTTTAAACACTGCAACTTCATGATGGCATGTGGTGCCAAATTATCACGACCTAGCCTTCTGGGTTATTTGGTCATGTATTGTATCCTCCGTGCACAACCATTGGCAATATTGTTCTGCCACTGAACTTGGTCCTGCCAGATCAGGTCTGAATCGATCGACTCCCATAATTACGGTCTATGTGCAAGAAATACAGTGCTTGTGTTCATGGTCTTTACCTTCATATGGATTTGCAGCTTACAAATGAGGGAAAATTAGAAGTTAAGAGATGAATCCAGTTGAGGCTTAACTAATCTATGCTGTTTCTGGTTCAATTTGCTATTTTATCTTGTTTTAAACAACCTGCAGTCCTCTAAATGATGATTCAGAGGCGTTTTGGCTCTATCTAGTGCTCTTAATTTTACGCAAATGCTGTCGAGTGCTGTCAGTCCAATAGCAGAGGTGGTATTTCCTCAACTACAAAGTGTTCTTAAATTACTGATTTAGTCTTATTGCTATGAATTCATTATCTTTGGAGCAGAAGCTATATGTCTTTGGTGGTGGTTCTGCCATGTTTCATTCAGTACCAAAGTCTTATCTATCAAATCCCAAGTTAGCATTGTGAATGAGAATTCTTATGGCTTACGTAGGGCTTGCGCTAAATTAATTTATGTCAATGATTGAGTTGAGACCTTCTATGCACCTAAACTTTTCCAGCTTGAAAGGTGATGGTGCTTTATTCTTTTGGTGTTGGAGGGGTTCTCATCTTTTAGGAAGAAAAAAGCTAGACAACGGAGAAATACCAGATGATTAGATCTAGTGGATTATGTGAAGAACAAGTTCATTGATGTGATTCTTCTAGAATCATGTTTTTATGCAATGCCACTGTCTTACAATTCCTCGAAAGCTTACATCAAGCCGCAAACTTCCAGGCACAGTTGCGGATAATGTCAGATATGGACCACAACTGAGGGGGGAGAAGCTAAGCGATGGTGAAGTGTTCAAGTTGCTGAACCTTGCCGACCTCGATTCCTCTCTCTTCAGCAGAGCCGGCTCAGAACTCTCTGTCGGCCAGGCCCAGAGAGTGGCACTTGCGAGGACACTAGCTAACGAACCAGAGGTGAGCCAGCGTTTCCCATTTTGTCCATTGAAAGGTCATACTTCTCAGCCGATACCTAAAGTTGTGGTTTCTTCTCAAAAAGGTTCTTCTGCTGGATGAGCCGACGAGCGCGTTGGACCCAATCTCGACACAAAACATCGAGGACGTGCTAGTGAAGCTGAAGAAGACTCAAGGATTGACGACCATAATGGTCTCTCACAGCATCAAACAGATTCAGAGGATTGCCGACGTAGTTTGCCTCCTGGTGAGCGGTGAACTGGTGGAAGTTTTGACTCCTGATCGTCTCTCGGAAGCCAAGCATCCCATGGCACAGAGATTCCTGCAACTCAGCAACTGAAGGGCTTCCCGTTTCCACATTATCGCGTGCTGAACGAATAATCATATGCAGATTCAGCACTGTACTGTTATATCGACCTCATCTTCTGTGACTGGAGACCTATAGACTCGAAACAGTGCTTATGGAATTTGGTGGTGTAATCAAGTCATCGTAGTATTCTCGGTCTTTGTTCTGTTTGATTTGATGTCATAATAGCTATTGAATGAAAGGAAAATCGCGTCAAAGGTCGATTGTCGTCGACTCCTTTAGCTCTCATGCATATAAGTGTACATTCGCGGCCACTCGCGGATATGTTTCTCGCTCTCCCAGTTCAGGGAGCTGCCGATGTTCATTTTGGCAGAAACAGTTCTCGTGAACACAGAGGGAAGTTCATCCTGATCTGTGATATTAGCATACAAATTCACAATGGTCGATGGACACCGAACTTAGGCTTGGAACCGTGCCTCCTGTACGCCAGGACTTTAACGGCTGGGCGACCGACAACAAACACCAGAAAAACGACGTCGGTTAAATGTCCATCCAAATACAAGAAAATGTAATTACCAGTCGTTTGAAAACAGCTTTTTCTCAATATCATATCTTCCCTGAGAAAAGGCAGGATCCTCAGTAATTCGAAGTCTAGCATTATCATAAGTAGCATCTTTCGACACCAAGATTGCATTTGGTTCTACATTTAGAAAAAGTTTTTGAGGAAATGTAAAATTTTTAGTTTCGTTTATTTCATGAAAAATATTTTCATTATTTTCTAGTATTTGGATCATTCAGAAAAATGAGTTGATGAAAAACATATACTTAAATTCAAAAAATTGACTTCCTCTTTTTAAAATAAAAAATCAGTTTCCAAAATATGATAGATATAAACACTTGATCCCAAAATTTTATATTTAGGCAAGAGAGCTCCAACACTCACTTCCAAATCCTTCGCAACGCCCTTGAGTCTAGAGGTCGGGGCCGGGTCCACCGGGGTCCATTAAGACCAAGCCCAAGTCCAAAGAGGTCAGTCTAGAACCGGCCTAAGCTCGGGTCCATAAAGGTTAGGCCTTAGACTTTGGTATTGTTTCTTGACTCCCCAGCGTCCTGACCTAAGTCCACAAAGGCCGAGTTCGAGACCTTGATGTCCACACCTTGATCAATGGAGGTTGGCCTAGGTCCATGGAAGCCGAGCTTGGGAACCCAAACCTATGCTTGGATCCTTGGCACCCGAGTCCAAGTTCAAGCCCATCTAGGTTGGGCTTGGATGCTAGTGCCCTTGCCCCAAATCTCTCATGCTCAAGCCCAGGTCTAACAAGGCCAAGGTTGGAGACCCTAGTGCCCATGATTGGGTCCATTGTGATCGGGCTCAAGATCGCGGTGCCCATGCTTGGTTTCCCGACACCCAAACTTGAGACTCTAATGCCCGTGCTCAAATCCATTGCACCTGCACCCAAGCTTAGTCCCATCGAGACCTAGGCCAACTCCCCAGTACCCATGCCCAGATCCTTGATACTCGAGCTCGAGACCCAAGTACAGGTGCCTAAAACCCCTACGCCCGAGCTCAAGTCCATTGAGGCTAGGCCCAAGATCGGGTCCCTAGTGCTTGAGCCCAAGTCCATAGAGGCCGAGCCCAAGTCCATAGTGGCCAAGCCCAAAACCCCATGTCCAAGTCCTCCCCTGGCTTAGCGCCAAAGCCCATTTCAAAGGGAACCGAACGCACCATAAATAGCCGTATATGAGCGCTTTGGTTTTGTTTGTTTTACGGCACTCATTAAAACGGTACGGCGAGAAAGAAAGAAACACAACGAACGGCCCCCACCGACACGGGCTTGAAGCCGTCACCACAGAAAAATATATTCCATCAAACGCGTTGTCGTACAGAGGGCGAAAATCGAAGGCGGCACGTTCGAAAGTGACGATCCCATTCGGACATCCACCCTCGCACCGCAGCAATCATTGGACGGCTTCGCAAAATCGCCATCCCAATTTTTTTAAAAGGCCCAAAACAGGCGATATAAAGAAAATAAAAAGATTTGTATTTTAGATATAAGTTCGGATTCAACAACTTTATTTACTTTTATTGAGAATTTATGCTCAAATCCAGTTATGTTGGGCAAGTGAACGAGACTCGAGAGCAAGATAAGAACAAATTCAATCGAGGACAATCAATCTTTCAATCATACAGCTGTTTTCCCCCACAACAAGCCACTAAACTAAATTCCAAGACACAACCCAAAAGGCTAAAAATATAAAAGACAAAAATTCTATTTTAGTGACCCATTATACGACCAATCGCCACGTCACCACCTCGAAAAAAATACACACGGAAAAAAATGGAAATTGAACGGTATTTCTGAACAATTTTTTTTTATATATTCTGAGGAAAAATAACTATGGCCACAGTAACTTTTTCCACTTTCCTAAAGCGTCCAGTTCCAGATCCTGATCCTCGTATCCACCTTGCACTTCGCGCTCGCCGTCGACGCCGTGGCCGCCGACTTCCCGGCGGCCGGAGCGGTCGCCCTGATTCCGCCGCAGGTGACGCGGATTCCGACCCTCGGCGTCTTCAACCCGCCAATCTTCACCTTCACCTTCGTGTCCAGCCTGATCTTCAGCGCCAGCCCGTTCTTGCTCTTCAGGCCCGACTTCAGCGCGCTCGCGGCGGCGCTGTCCACCTGCTGGCCGGTGCTGGCGATCGACGCCTTCAGCACCGTCGTGTTCTTCTTCCCGTGCACGAAGGCCGGGATCGTCGCGTCGCCCAGGTCGACGCCGCCGCCGTCGGCGCTGACGACCGACACCGAAGTCGGGCTGTAGATGTACACGAGCTTGCTGTTGGGGTTCCGAGCGGAGACGGTGAGGTCGAACTTGGAGCTGAGGGTGGAGGACGCGGAGGTGATGTTTATGTAGGAGACCTTGAGGGAGGTCACGGTGAAGGTGGGGCGTTGCGGGCGGTAGAGGACGTAGAAGACGGCGGCGGCGACGGCGATGAGGAGGAGGAGGACGAGGAGGGCGACGGTGGTCCAGAGGCAGCAGCGGCAGCAGCAGCCTCGGCGGTGTCGGCGTCGGCCGCCGCCCTTCATGGGCTGCGGGCGGTAGGCGGCGGAGCGGGTGGCTTCGCCGTAGAGCTGGCCCTTGGTGGCGGGGAAGGAGCCGTTGGCCGTGAGGCCGCCGCCGTTGGCGGCGGCGGGGGACTTGGTGGCGGAGGGGAAGGGTCTGTCGGCCATGGCGTTTTCTAGAGAGAGAGAGAGAGAGAGAGGAGGATGCGAATGGCGAGGGAGAAGATGGGGGAGATAGCTGTAAGCAGGAGTGGGGGAAAGTGGGGGGGGATTATACTCCACTCGAGGGACAGAGCGCGTGGCTGACGCGTTGACTGCTTTCGGTTTGGAAATTTCCTGCAATTTCCAGAATTTTTTAATATTCTCGGGAATATATGGGATATAAACGGTAAAAAAATTGAAGGCGCGGTCGGCTCATTTTTTTTACTTTTGTTTTCACCGCCAAAGGAATTTGATTCCCCCTTAGAAATAAATTTCCATAATCATACATGCAGGCATGGCGATGAGTCAGCATTTTTCCCTCTAATTGCGGAAAAGACGGTGATAAAAGATGAGGATATAAAGTAGAGTGCAATTTTTTCCATTAAATGAAAAATTTTCGTTGATCATGCTTATGATGGGTGGGTTTTTTGTGGATATATCAACCCATGTGCAAAATCGACTTAATTTAGAATTAGGCGATATTCATATTTGTAACCGAAAGCATGACTCACGTGTGGTTGAGAAAGAAGACGTGAATTGATTTAATTCACAAAAAAAGGGAGAGTCGAGGCAAGGCTGACCAAGAAATTACTTAAGTGAAATTACACCTTGTGTATCCACCAATCAATGTGCTAAATAAAGGGTCAAATTACCAATTCAGAAGAGAAGTCGCTAAGCCATTTTTTCCCCTTCGTGCTCTCCCTCGATGACAACTGTAATCCCAACGCGTTCGAGTCGGAAGCTAAGGAATCGAAGGCTTCTAGGCTACTCAATATATAAGCCAGAAAAGGGCAAAAGGCAAAGGGCGCTTTGCTCGAGCGAGTGGATCAAGAACGAATTTAGGCTTGGCCGCCAAGATTAGAATAGGACCCCGAGCTCCTCTTTTTTCCAACCTTTGATTGCGGTCAGAAGTCAAAGGGCTTGTCTACCCAAATTCGGCACTCGAGCAATGCCATCCGTCGACGTCCCCAAAATCCTAACTAAAAGCTATTGATTATCGACCCGTTTCCGGCAACCGAGCAATTACCTAAGAAGAGAGACACCCCCACGGCCAACTTCTCTTTTACGGCAAGACGAGCGCGCATCTTCAGACCAAACGTGCGCAAGTGTCCTGGAAACTTGACACTTTTTGCTTTTAAAATGGGAGTAATGATGTGGAAATCCATCGAGTTGGTACCATCCAAAGAAATATATATTTAAATTCTCTCATATATAGTTGAAACATACAAGAGAAGTGTTGATCTGTCACGCGAATCTACTTGGAATTCGTCAATTGCGTCTCATGCCTAATGAACAAGTGGCTCGTACGTAGTGAGGATTTAGTCCATTGGTTAAGTGATGAATGGGCGATCCGTCTTTCATAACAATCACAAAAATTCTTTTGAATTAGGGAACGGGTCATACTGCATTATCTAGCTGTTCATATACAAAGAGATCTTTTAACTGTCAAACTATTCACGAAAGCTGTCGGGAGAGCTGATTTCGGACCTTTGAAATCGTGAGTAGCGGACGTGAAACTCTCGCACGATGTCTAGAACGAATTGTCGTCTCGTCGGTCTCCTTCCACCGTCTTTGTCAACTTTTTCTCGAGGATGATCACACGAGAAAGAGAGAGAGAGAGAGAGGGAATGGGGATGCTAACGCAACCAAGGCGCAACTAGGGAATGAAGATTTCGGGGGGCGACGGAGCGCACATGTCCCCAAGTCCACCAAATTCCCCGGCGGGACCCCCAGCTGTCTCTCTAGACACGAAACAGCTGGTGGTAATAAAACACGTGTGAAAGCGACGAGCGACCATCCATCCAGCCATCGGCACGAAGCGGAACGAGGCCCCCGTCTTCTGCCCTCTGCACGGGCCCTGTGGTGGTGGGGCGATCCCACCCTCACTAACGCACCGCCAGGCGCCAGACGCTTGTCTTCCACGTCGCCCCCGCGTCGCGCGTGTCGGAATTCGTGTCGGCCCGCGAGTAACGATGCACGGGCGGGGGCGCTCGGGACTTCCGAGCGGCGACGGCCACCGCACGCCCCTAATCTCGGATTAAGCCCTCGAGCTTTTTGTCAAGGGATGCGATTCTGCAATTCGTGTGTTATGGACCTTGTTTACGGCCAATAATTAGCCGAAGTCTTTGTGATTTGAATAAGCAGATAACTCGAGATTCGAGATTGGGTGTGTTATGGTTGTCAATGACCTACTGACTACGGAAATTTTTTACTGACGTGAAGTAATCAATTGGAAGATAGAGGTTAAGCGAGATGATGTTCAAATAATGGAACAGATGAGCACGAGGTTCGAGTATGGTGGCAGTGAAGTTCGCGACTCTTTATGGATAAAGTAGGGGAAAAGACAGCACGACGATTGTGGCCGTTCGAAAGCAAGATCGATGTGCGATTCTAGGGAAATAACCATCTAGGGATTAGATGGCGCAACGGCATGAAGGTGTGCGGTCGGAAATCATGGAGATATGAAAGTATGGTTAAAACCATTGAAGAACTGTTGTGTATAATTATGTTGTTAATACTATAAGTCTATAAGTACTAGTGTTGTAGAACCCCCTAGAAAACAACAAAAATACGGGATGATTATCTTTCAACTCACGCACTATAGTCGTAGTTTCCAGATATTTCGTTGTCAATTAAGTTTCGGAGTATATATTAGTTGTAACTTTCAGATTTTCATTATCAATTAAATTCTAACATTGTGTATTTACGTTAGTGCACACTTTGTCATTGATTAGATTCTATAAGACATTTTATATCATCGTATTTCGACATCGATCAATTTCTATTGATGTATATTTGTTCTTTGTGCTCTATTGATAAGACTTTTGTTCAAAATTGCCGCAAAATCCATCTCCAATCGCAGAATGAATTTTGATGAAAAAGAATATTTCATTACCAGACACTGGACAAGGTGGGATGCCTTTGGAGAGAATTGTCCAAAAAGTTCTAAACCCATTCGTGATTTTTACAATTCGGTCCTAAATATTTCTTTTTCTTGAGTCCTAAATCTTTTCACTTTTGCCGATTTACCCATTCCATTACCAATTTTGGTCGGAAAATGTTGACGTGAACGCCGGATGACCACCGGAAAAGGCTAAGAAAAAAGCCAAAAAGAAAAAAAAAAGGAAAAAGGGAAAAAATTCAAAAAATTCAAAAAATTCAAAAAATTCAAAAATATTATTAAAAATTGTCAACGTAAATTCGGTAGTTCTACATGGCATTGCCGGCGTCCACGTCAACATTTTCCGGCCAAAATTGGCCGGATGGGCTGAATCGGCAAGAAGTGAAAATGTTTATGACTTAATTAACAAAATTAAAAAATTTAGGACTGAATTGGCAAAAATGCAATGAGTTTAGGACTTTTTGGACAATTCTTTCTATGCCTCTGTGGCTTGAGAGACAAGTCGATTAAGGATTGATGTCGGATGTACTATTAGTACTGTCTCCCGCAGCTTCCAATGTCGTGGCATTAGAACATGTATTTGCCAATTTACCATAAATAGCGGAGCCATCACCTCACGGCAAAGCGCAACGCAGCTACTATTTCAGCTACCAATAGAGCAAACAGGGCCCCCATTAAGAAAAGGGAAAGGGAAAGAAAAGACAACACCTATGTATTGATTACGAATAAAGCGGAGCTGGTGGAATATCCTATCATTTCATAATTATCAGACGAAAATAGGATTATTGTATTACTTGTTATTATTGACGGGCATTTATATTCGAGTAATTTGTTCAGAAAAATGGAGTAATATACTACCATAGGAAAAAGAAAGAAAGATTGAAATAATATCTTTGACAATATTCGGTGGTACTGATAAGATTAATAATATTATTGGTAAACTATCGGAAGATTAGATTAGAGTATAATTTGATTATGATTTGATTCTGTCATCAGAAGATTATATTAAAGTATGATTTGATTTCGGAAGATTAGATTAGAGTGATAGATATGATTTGATTCCGATTATTCCAATTGCAGATAAATTGATCCGGTCAATCTGTTAGATTAGATATTTGGAATATAGAATAGGAAATCTAGTTGTCTTCTTAATATAAATAACATTATGTATTGAAGAATAAAAGTGTGTATTATGGCTTTCAGTGAAGAACATTCTTCTCCTGAGAAATTTATCTTTGAATCGTTGTTTTCTTGAATCCTCTTATTTTTTTCAGATACTACTCATGCTTTAAATCTTCAGCATAAGACCGACATATGATGATATAAATGAAGCATCGTTGACTAGATAGGTTATTTCAAAGGATGCTTTTCATATATATAAATGGGTCCATGATTCATTTTTTTATTTTGCTTTCGAACCGGTCAATACAAAAAAAAAAAAGCCGAATTATTTACGGCTATCATCGTATATATTATATTTTTCTTCTTATATATAGTTCACATTTAACTGGTATATGGGCACGTGTGAATCTTGGATGTATGTATGTATATATAGATATTTACCTTATTAGTTTTCATAAAAATGGACCCAATCATCATAAGTTCTCGCAAAGGAGAATTTTTTAGGAGATGGAGGGAAAATATTGATGGTCCAAACAAATTCCTTTACACAAATAATATGGATTACCTAGAAATTGAAATTTTAGCTTGTGGATAATGATTTTACAACATATTAATTGTCATCCAAATTGCCAAATTTCAAGATGGAAATTCTTTTTCTCAATTACAAAAAGGGCAAGGAGTGGTAACCTTAACTTTTATAGGTGTCATTCTCGCTACAAAACATCGATTCGAGTTATAACTATTTCGCATGACGCACATAGCAAGCTCGTCACTGCAACTCTATCAAGATAACAATAGTCAGAAAATCCCTCCATACAACTGCATACGTCTTGGTTACACAATGCGGCGCAAGCTATTCAGAGATCCGTTACAACGTGAACTCGTGATATTAGGAAAGGCAAGCGATTGATTTTACCACTAAGTTGACAATGTTGACGGTTTCAAGATGGAATGTGTTACCTTGGTACGGGGTAACGCATGTCTGGTCCGTGGGGAAGATTATCTTTGGCGCACTAAGATACTTAATGCGTTTCCGAAATCAACGAGGGATTGACTTCAATTTTTTTCCTTCAAAATTAGGTAAGGGGGGGATTGACTTGACTTGGTAGAAAGAGAACCGGAGTTGCCTTGATTATCTGCTAGTGGTACGGGGTATATTCCACTACTACCCAATCCGCCAGCATTTTCGTTTCTTTTTCTCTCTCTTTTCTTTGTACAAAAAAAAAAAATCTTAAAATGGAAATGTCATATTCTATATGAAGAGGCTTTTAGAAGATTTTGCATCAGTTTCTCCGTGAAACGCACACTTCGGGTTTCGATGGTCCAAGAACCGTCAGGTCCATCCCCGAGCTAAGTTACTAAATTAGACTGTTGACAAAAGCCCAGATCCAGAATAATTCACTTTGACGTCTAATCATTAAGGCCAAGGCCCATTATCAACCTCCACATCCACATGTGTCTCCATCCTACAAGTTTAGTGGATCCGAGGGACATGTCCGGATGGGGAAAAGTGTTAGAAAAGTCATGAATTTTTTGTATTTATACTAATTTAGTGTTAAATCTTTTATCGATGCCAATTCAATCCTAAATCTTTTGATTTTATGTCAATTTAGTCCTAAACCTTTTATTGATGCCAATTTAATGATAAAACTTTTGATTTAGTATTAATTTAGTCTTAAACCTCTTGATCTAGTATCAATTTAGCCATTCCGGCCAATTTTGACTAGTTATTGCTGACGTAGACACTAATTAGTTGATGTGGCATGACCAACGTTAACATGGATAATTTTTAATAATATTTTAAATATTTTTGAATTATTTATTAATTTATTAATTTTCATTTATTTTCTTTTTTTTTTTTTTTTCCTTCCCCTCCTTCCCTCTAGCCGGTCGCCCAGTTGATGACCGACTAGATTTGAGGGCGGGTGAGGTCAACCTCGACCTCGCTAGCCTTTGGCAAGCTATGTCAACCAATAACGAGGCTCGAGTCCTCACCAGCGGATACGAAGGCGACCTCGCGCTGGGTGGGTAGGCTCGCCCTCACTAGATTTGGCAAAGGTTAGGCCTCGCTAGCCATGAGCAAGGCCCAACTTCGCTAGGTTCGGTGTTGGCGAGGGTTGGAGCCTCGCCGGATCTGGCGAGGTCGAGTTTGGCGTTGCCTTGCTTGTTTAGCGTGAGGTTGCCCTCATTGCCGTTGGCTAG
Organism: Eucalyptus marginata; assembly: GCA_014182565.1. Taxonomy (NCBI): domain Eukaryota; kingdom Viridiplantae; phylum Streptophyta; class Magnoliopsida; order Myrtales; family Myrtaceae; genus Eucalyptus; species Eucalyptus marginata. Next base: position 34,593,801 of record CM024594.1, read on the forward strand.
GGCTTGTGGCTCGCTGGCTCTCGCCTTTGGCCGGTCGTCGGGAAGGGGGAGGGGAAAAAAAAAAGAAAAGGAAAAAAAAAAAAAAACAAAAAGGAAAAGAAAATAAATTAATTAATAAATAATTCGAAAAAAATAGCTGACGATGTCGCGTCGCCGACTAAGATTCACATTAGCAATATTCAGTCAAAATTAGCCTAAATGACTGAATTGGCACTGGATTAAAATGTTTAGGACTAAATTGGCACAACAAAAGCTTTATGACTAAATTGGCCTCAAGTCAAAAAGTTTATGACTGAATTGGTATAGATGAAAGATTTATGATTAAATTGACACAAATACAAAAGGGTTGGGGACTCTTTGACACTTTTTCTATGCTCATGCTTCTAGATTTCACCCAATGACAAAATACCGAGATGGGAAAAAAATGAATCATCGGCACATGCGAGAGGCACTTTATTAGTCTCGAGAGCGGTTCGGAAATTGCCCATGCTCGAGAGTCCATGGTCAGCAAACGAATCCACTATCGTTTCCTTGGGACTACCATGGTTCTTCTTGAAATCTATATCCTTAGAGTCAGCATTTCCAATTTACTCAACTTGCTTAAACTCAGCTTTGATTTATTGGTTTTGACATGAAAAAGTACATTCTTAAATACACAATTTGGTTTGAATTTCAAGGAAATGGATCTTGAAGGAGGCATGTCTCTGAATCATCCTTAGCTCACTTTAAGGATTTGGATTAGGAAAAAGTCCAAAATCACCGATAGATTTTATCGTCTATAAATCAGTTTGGGATGAAATTGGGTTTGTAACTCTAACCACCAGAACCAATATTTTTTTTGTCTTTTTTCTTTGGAAATTATTTTGACCAATCGATAAAGTTGACGAAAGCTCTCATTAGTTTTTTTTTTTTTTTTTTAAAGTGTCACAAGATTCAGCTATTTGTTCGAATTCTATCATAAAGTTTTCATATGTTTTCGATGAAATGGATGGAAACTCTCGTTAGTTTTTTTATTTTTTTAAGCATTGCGATCTGGGTATTTGTTCGATTTCAATCACAACATTTTCATATTTTCTTGATAAAGTTGATCAATAAGTGTCACGAGATCCGAGTGATTGGTCGAATCCGATCATCATATTTCATCGACATTTGTTTCCTTAGATAACCGTGTTACCCAATTCATTGATGGGATCAATGCATTCAATATCAACAAATTGAAAAATTCATCGATGAGGTTAAATTGGGGGAATTTGGCTTTTCATATGTTGTGGTTTGGATCTTCGGTCCTCAAAGCAATGGTGAGTAAGGTTTACATCAAAAGTTTTTGTGACCGTGTACCACTGCCTCACATATATTTTGAGTTGCCTAAACTCAGCTTTGATTCGTTGGTTTTGATAGGGAAAAGTACATTATTAAATGCAATATTTGGCATGAATTTCAGGGAAATTGATCCTTAGCTCAAAGGATTTGAATTAGGAAAAAGTCCAAAACCACATTGTCGTCTATAAATCAGTTTGGGTTGAAATTGGGTTTGTCGCTCTAACCACTAGAAACAATATTTTTCTGTCTTTTTTGTTTGGAACCCATTTTGACCAATCGATGAAGTTGATGAGAGCTCTCATTAGTTTTTTTTTAAAACGTCGCAAGACTTGGAATTTGCTTGAATTTGATCACAACGTTCTCATATGTCCTCGATGAAGTTGATAGAAGCTCTTGTTACTTTTTTTTTTTTTCAAGGCATCACAAGATCCATGTATTTGCTCGATTCTGATCATAACGTTTTCATATGTTCTCAATGAAGTTGATGAAAGTCCTTGCTCGTTTTTTCTTTGTAAGTATCACGAGATCAGAGTGATTAGTCGAATCCGATTATTTTCATGGACTTATGTTTCCTCATATAATGGTGTCACTCAATTCATTGACGGGACAAGTGCATTCAAGATCGACGAATTGGAAAAATTCGATGAGGTCATATTGGAGGAATTTGGCCTTTCGTATGTTGTAATTTGGATCGTGGTGAGCAAGGTTTACAACAAAATTTTTTGTGACCGTGTATCATTGCCTCATATATATTTCAAGTTGCCCAAACTCAGCTTTGATTCATTGGTTTTGACAGGGAAAAGTACATTATTAAATGCAATATTTGGCACGAATTTCAGGGAAATGGATCCTTGGATGAGGCATGTCTCTGAACCATCCTTAGCTCACTCTAAGGATTCGAATTAGGAAAAAGTCCAAAATCACCGATAGATTTTGTCATCTATAAATCAGTTTGGATTGAAATTGGATTAGTCGCTCTAATCACTAAAAATAGTATTCTTTTTCTTGACCAATCGATGAAGTTGATGAAATCTCTCATTAGTTTTTTTTTTAAAGCGTCGCAAGATTCGGGTATTTGCTCGAATTTGATCACAACGTTCTCATATGTTTTCAATGAAGTTGATGGAAGCTCTCCTTACTTTTTTTATTTTTATTTTTAGGCATCGCAAGATTTGTGTATTTGTTCAATTCCGATCACAACATTTTCATATGTTCTCGATGAAGTTGATGAAAGCTATCGCTTGTTTTTTTTTTTAAAGTATTGCGAGATCTGAGTGATTAGTCGAATTCGATCATCATGATCATGAACATTTGTTTTCTCATATAACGGTGTCACTCAATTCATTGACAAGACGGGTGCATTCAACATCGACGAATTGGAAAAATTCGATGAGGTCAAATTGGAGGAATTTGGCCTTTCGTATGTTGTGTTTTGGATGTTCGGTCCTCAAAGCAGTGGTGAGTAAGGTTTACATCAAAAGTTTTTGTGACCGTGTACCATTGCCTCACATATATCTCAAGTTGCCCAAACTTAACTTTGATTCATTGGTTTTAACAGGGGAAAAGTAAATTATTAAATGCAATATTTGGCACGAATTTCAGGGAAATGGATCCTCAAAGGTGAGGCATGTCTCTGAACCATCCTTAGCTCACTTTAAGATTGAAATGGAAGAAGATACCCAAAGTGCCAAAACTTGCACAAAAATGACATTTAAGTGTCGAAAGTTACGAAAGTGACACATAAGTGGTACTTTTTTTTTGAAAAGACACTATCTTTGGCGAACTTCGCCCGAAATCTTATGTGGCAATTTTTTATTATTTTTCTCGCCTACATGTCTCGGTGGAGAGGCGACTTAGCAAACAAATGCAAAAACGACGTCGTTTTTGTGCGGATTCGAATTTTAATATAATAATTAATTTAATTAAATTATAAAAATAAATAAATAAATTACAAATTACAAATTAAAAATTAAAATAAAAAGAAGGGGAGGCGGCGGCGGCGAGGGCTCAGCCCTTAGCCGCGTGCCTCCACTCTCCCCCTTTTTCTGAAAAAAAAAATTAACTGTTTTAAATAAATTTAGCTTTAAATTAAATTAAATTTAATTTTATATTACTTATTTACCATGTCGGAGACAAAATGACGTCGTTTTTGCATTTGTCTAGCCATGTAAGTATGCAAAACAACGTCGTTTTGCACTTACTTTGCCGGAAAATCGTCACGTCGGCATTTTGGCCGGATTTTTTCACCGTTAGCACTTAAGTGATCAATTTTGCTCGATTTTGGCACTTAAGTATTACTTTTTAACTTTTGACACTTAAGTGTCACTTTCTTAACTTTTGGCACTTAAGTGTCCATTTGTGCTAAGTTTTGGTACTCCGAGAATTTGGCACTCGATTCGACTTAGGAAAAGTCCAAAACCACCAATAGATTTTTTCGTCAATAAATCGGTTTGGGTTGAAATTGGGTTTGTCGCTCTAACCACTAGAAAAAATATATTTTTTTTCTTTTTTCTTTGGAACCCATTTTGACCAATCGATGAAGCTGATGAAAGTTCTCATTAGTTTTTTTTAAAGCAACACAAGATTCGGGTATTTGCTTGAATTTGATCACAACGTTCTTATATGTTCTCAATGAAGTTGATGGAAGCTCTCGTTACTTTTTTTTTTTTTAATTCTTAGGCATCGTGAGATATGTGTATTTGCTCGATTCCGATCACAACGTTTTCATATGTTCTCGATGAAGTTAATGAAAGCTCTCCCTCGTGTTTTTTTATTTAAAGTATGGCAAGATATGAGTGATTAGTCAAATTCGATCATCATGTTCATGGACATCTGTTTCCTCATGCAATGGTGTCACTCAATTCATTCACGGGACGGGTGCATTCAACATTGATGAATTGGAAAAATTCGATGAGGTCAAATTGGAGGAAATTGGCCTTTCGTATGTTGTGATTTGGATGTTCGGTCCTCAAAGCAGTGGCGAGTAAGGTTTACATCAAAAGTTTTTGTTACCGTATACCATTGCCTCATATATATTTTAACTTGCCCAAACTCAGCTTTAATTCATTGGTTTTGACAGGAAAAAATACATTATTAAATGCAATATTTGGCACGAATTTCAAGGAAATGGATCCTTGAGATATGTCTCTGAACCATCTTTAGCTCACTCTAAGGACTCGAATTAGGGAAAAGTCCAAAACCACCGAAAGATTTTGTCGTCTATAAATAAGTTCGGGTTGAAATTGGATTTGTCACTCTAACCACTGAAAACATTATTTTTTCTCTTTTGTCTTTGCAACCCATTTTGACCAATCGATGAAGTTGATGAAAGCTCTCATTAGTTTTTTTTAAAGTGTCGCAAGATTCGGGTATTTGCTCGAATTTGATCATAACGTTCTCATATGTTCTCGATGAAGTTAATGGAAGCTATCGTTACTTTTTTTTTTTTTTTTTTTAATTCTTAGGCATCGCAAGTTCCATGTATTTGCTCAATTCTGATCAAAACATTTTCATATATTCTCGATGAAGTTGATGAAAGCTCTCGCTCGTTTTTTTTTTTTTAAGTATTGTGAGATCTAAGTGATTAGTCGAATTCGATCATCATATTAATGGACATCTGTTTCCTCATATAACGGTGTCACTTAATTCATTGACGGGATGGGTGCATTCAAGATCGACGAATTGGAAAAATTTGATGAGGTCATATCGGAGGAATTTGGCCTTTTGTATGTTCTGATTTGGGTGTTCGGTCCTCAAAGCAGTGGTGAGAAGGGTTTACATCAAAAGTTTTTGTGACTGTGTACCATTACCTCACATATGTTTCAAGTTGGCCAAACCCATTGATTCATTGGTTTTGCCAAGGAAAAGTACATTATTAAATGAAATATTTGGCACGAATTTTAGGGAAATGGATCTTTCAAGGGTGAGGCATGTCTCTGAGCCATCCTTAGCTCGGCTGTCATCCAAGCTCGATCTGTCCTCCTATCTTCTCCTAATCCTACAACCAAAGCACGACACGGGATTTGTGCAGGGGACTTGTGGCGCCCACCCAAGATCAACTTTGATGGGGCTTTTCATCCGCAGACAAAGGTTGGTACAATACCTACTATTTGTAGAGATCACACTGGTCGATTGGTCGATGGTCTTACCAGGACAATCACAGTCTCCTCGCCTCTGCAAGCGGAGTTTATGGCGTTGCTGTTCACTCTTCGCCATCTGCAACAAACAGGGCGACATCAAGACCAACTCATCCTTGAATCAGATAGTTCAATTTTAGTTGATGCGATCAATGGCTATACCTTGCCGCCATGGGAGGTGCGATCTGTCTACACCGAAGCTTGTTTTCTCCTGCGAAGCTTTCCAGGCGTTAGGGTTGCACACTGCCGTAGGGAAGCCAATCGTGTCGCGGACTAGGCCGCGAAGCTGCATAACACGGGGGCCCTATCTGCGGAATGGCCTATATCTCCCCCCCTTTGTTATTCGAACTTTTGCTTGCCGATATTTTGCCTACTCGTTGTAATCCCCGGGGTTATTGAATATATTTTCCTTCTTACGAAAAAAAAAAAATTAGGAAAAAGTCCAAAACCACCAATAGATTTTGTGGTCTATAAATAAGTTTGGGTTGAAATTGGGTTTGTCGCTCTAACCACTAGAAACAATATATATATATATTTTTTAAAATATCGCGAGATCCGAGTGATTAGTCGAATTCGATCATCTTGTTCATTGATATATATATATATATATATATATATATATATATATATATATATATATATTTACAGGTATCGCCCATTCGTGTATTTGCTCGATACCAATCACAACGTTTTCATATGTTTTCGATGAAGTTGATGAAAGCACACGCACTTTTTTTTTTTTCAATATCGTGAGATCCGAGTGATTAGTCGAATTCGATCATCATGTTCATGGACATATGTTTCCTCATATAACACGTTTGAGAGGTGTTATGTTTCTATCTCATCTTCTTGTGCTCTATTGTGGAATTTGGAGCATTGGTTGCGAAATAGGTTATACCTTTTGTCTGTGCTAATTTTTTGCCATATGGTTGAATTTCCTTGGACGAACAAGTGGGCAAGCCTTAGACAGTTCAACTGCACCTGGTGGGCTCACAGAAGATTGAAGGCTAGTAGTTCCTGGTTCAGGATTTTGTTTTAGTGCTCAGCGGATGCGGAAGTTCTTTAAGGAGGATAAGGACCTTGATGTGCTTGCAAGGTGCATTACAATGGAAGAATCAAGTCGGCGGCTGGCCACTGTTCGTTCTAAGGAGATTCAACCATATGGCAAGGCCCTTTGGATATATCGTTGATAGCATGATGCATACAAGCATTCTCATTATCAACGATATATCCAATGGCCTTGCCATATGGTTGAATCTCCTTGAACGAACAGGTGGCCAGCTACGAGATTATAAAAGTGTCGCAAGATTCGAGTATTTGCTCGAATTTGATCACAACGTTCTCATATGCTTTGGATGAAGTTGATAGAAGCTTTGGTTTTTTTTTTTTTTTTATTCTTAGGTAACGCCAGATCGGTGTATTTGTTCGATTCCAATCACAACATTTTCATATGTTCTCGATAAAGTTGATGAAATCACTTGCACTTTTTTTTTTAATATATCGCGAGATTCCAGTGTTTAGTCGAATTCGATCATCATGTTCATTGACATATGTTTCCTCATATAACACGTATGAGAGGTGTTATGTTTCCATCTCATCTTCTTGTGCTCTATTGTGGAATTTGGAGCATTGGTTGCAAAATAGGTTATACCTTTTGTTTGTACTAAATTTTTGCTGAATTTCCTTGGACGAACAAGTGGGCAAGCCTGAGTTCAACTGCACCTGGTGGGCTCACACGAAGATTGAAGGCTAGTAGTTCTGGTTCAGGATTTTGTTTCGGTGCTCGCGTATGTGGAAGTTCATTAAGGAGGATAAGGACCTTGACATGCCTGCAAGGTGCATTACAATGGAATAACCGATGTCGGCAGCTTGTCACCTGTTCGTTCTAAGGAGATTCAACCATATGGCAAGGCCACTGGATATATCGTTGATTATGAGAATTATCAACGATATATCCAGTGGCCTTGCCATATGGTTGAATCTCCTTAGAACGAACAGGTGTCCAGCTACAAGATTTTTAAAGTGTCGCAAGATTCGCGTATTTGCTCGAATTTGATCACAACGTTCTCCTATGCTTTCAATGAAGTTGATAGAAGCTCTCGTTAGTTTTTTTTTTTTACTGTTAGGTATGGCCAGATCCGTGTATTTGCTCGATTCCAATCACAACGTTTTCGTATGTTCTCGATGAAGTTGATGAAAGCACACGCACTTTTTTTTTTTTTAAATATCGCGAGATCCGAGTGATTAGTCGAATCGATCATTCGTGGACATATGTTTCCTCATATAACACGTTTGAGAGGTGTTATGTTTCTATCTCATCTTCTTGTGCTCTATTGTGGAATTTGGAGCATTGGTTGCGAAATAGGTTATACCTTTTTGTGTACGTGCTAATTTTTTACCATATGGTTGAATTTCTTGGACGAACAAGTGGGCAAGCCTTAGACAGTTCAACTACACCTGGTGGGCTCACAGAAGATTGAAGGCTAGTAGTTCCTGGTTCAGGATTTTGTTTTAGTGCTCAGCAGATGTGGAAGTTCTTTAAGGAGGATAAGGACCTTGATGTGCCTGCAAGGTGCATTACAATGAAAGAACTGGCCACCTGTTCATTCAAGGAGATTCAACCATATGATAATGCCACTGGATATATCGTTGATAGCATGACGCATACAAGCATTCTCATTATCAACGATATATCTAGTGGCCTTGCCATATGGTTGAATCTCCTTGAACGAACAGGTGGCAAGCTATGAGATTATAAAAGTGTCGCAAGATTCGAGTATTTGCTCGAATTTGATCACAATGTTCTCATATGCTTTGGATGAAGTTGATAGAAGCTTTGGTTTTTATTTTTTATTTTATTATTCTTAGGTATCGCCAGATCGGTGTATTTGTTCGATTCCAATCACAACATTTTCATATGTTCTCGATAAAGTTGATGAAATCACTTGCACTTTTTTTTTTTTTTAATATATCGTGAGATTCCAGTGTTTAGTCGAATTCGATCATCATGTTCATTGACATATGTTTCCCATATAACACGTATGAGAGTGTTATGTTTCACTCTCATCTTCTTGTGTTCTATTGTGGAATTTGGAGCATTGGTTGCAAAATAGGTTATACCTTTTGTTTGTACTAAATTTTTGCTGAATTTCCTTGGACGAACAAGTGGGCAAGCCTGAGATAGCAGTTCAACTGCACCCGTGGGCTCTCACGAAGATTGAAGGCTAGTAGTTCCCGGTTCAGGATTTTGTTTCGGTGCTCGCGTATGTGGAAGTTCATTAAGGAGGATAAGGATCTTGACATGCACGCAAGGTGCATTACAATGGAATAATCATTGTCGGCAGCTGGTCACCTGTTCGTTCTAAGGAGATTCAACCATATGGCAAGGCCACTGGATATATCGTTGATAATGAGATCAATGATATATCCAGTGGCCTTGTCATATGGTTGAATCTCCTTAGAACGAACAGGTGTCCAGCTACAAGATTTTTAAAGTGTCGCAAGATTCGAGTATTTGCTCGAATTTGATCATAACGTTCTCCTATGCTTTCAATGAAGTTGATAGAAGCTCTCGTTAGTTTTTCTTTTTTTTTACTGTTAGGTATCGCCAGATCCGTGTATTTGCTCGATTCCAATCAGAACATATGATGAAAGCACACGCACTTTTTTTTTTTTTTTTTAAATATCGCGAGATCCGAGTGATTAGTCGAATTTGATCATCATGTTCGTGGACAAATGGTTCCTCATATAACACGTTTGAGAGGTGTTATGTTTCTATCTCATCTTCTTGTGCTCTATTGTGGAATTTGGAGCATTGGTTGCGAAATAGGTTATACCTTTTGTCTGTGCTAATTTTTTGCCATATGGTTGAATTTCCTTGACGAACAAGTGGCAAGCCTTAGACAGCCAGCTTCAACCGCACTGGTGGGCTCACGAAGATTGAAGGCTAGTAGTTCCCGCTTTAGGATTTTGTTTTAGTGCTCAACAGATGTGGAAGTTCTTTAAGGAGGATAAGGACCTTGATGTGCCTGCAAGGTGCATTACAATGAAAGAATCGTTGTCGGCAGCTGGCCACCTGTTCATTCAAGGAGATTCAACCATATGGCAACGTCACTGGATATATCGTTGATAGCATGACGCATACAAGCATTCTCATTATCAACGATATATCCAATGGCCTTGCCATATGGTTGAATCTCCTTGAACGAACAGGTGCCCAGCTATGAGATTATTAAAGTGTCGCAAGATTCGAGTATTTGCTCGAATTTGATCACAACGTTCTCATATGCTTTGGATGAAGTTGATAGAAGCTTTGGTTTTTTTATTTTTTTATTCTTAGGTATCGCCAGATCGGTGTATTTGTTCGATTCCAATCACAACGTTTTCATATGTTCTCGATGAAATTGATGAAATGACTCGCACTTTTTCTTTTAAATATTGCGAGATCCAAGTGATTAGTCGAATTCGATGATGTTTCCTCATATAACACGTATGAGAGGTGTTATGTTTCCATCTCATCTTCCTGTGCTCTATTGTGGAATTTGGATCATTGGTTGCAAAATAGGTTATACCTTTTGTTTGTGCTAATTTTTTGCCATATGGTTGAATTTCCTTGGACAAAAAAGTGGCCAAGCGTTAGTGGAAGTTTATTAAGGAGGATAAGGACCTTGATGTGCCTGCAAGGTGCATTATGGGCAGCTGGCCACCTGTTCGTTCAAGTAGATTCAACCATATGGCAAGGCGACTGGATATAATGTTGATAGCATGACGCATACAAACATTCTCATTATCAACGATATATCTAGTGGCCTTGCCATATGGTTGAATCTCCTTGAACGAACGGGTGGCCAGCTGCGAGATTTTTATAGTGTCGCAAGATTCGGGTATTTGCTCGAATTCTATCACAACGTTCTCATATGTTCTCGATGAAGTTGATGGAAGCTCTCGTTACTTTTGTTTTTTTTTTTTTTATTCTTAGGCATCGCCAGATCCGTGTATTTGCTCAATTCCAATCACAACGTTTTCATATGTTCTCAATGAAGTTGATGAAATCACTTGCACTTTTTCTTTTAAATATCGCGAGATCCGAGTGATTAGTCGAATTTGATCATCATGTTCATGGACATATGTTTCCTCATATAACACGTTTGAGATGTATTATGTTTCCATCTCATCTTCTTGTGCTCTATTGTGGAATTTGGAGCATTGGTTGCGAAATAGGTTACACCTTTTGTCTGTGCTAATTTTTTGCCATATGTTGAATTTCCTTGGACGAAAAAGTGGCCAAGCCTTACACAACAGTTCAATTCCACTTGGTGGGCTCACAGAAGATTGAAGGCTAGTAGTTTCTGCTTCAGTATTTTGTTTTAGTGCTTAGCGGATGTGGAAGTTTATTAAGGAGGTTAAGGATCTTGATGTGCCTGAAAGGTGCATTACAATGGAGGAACTGCTGTCGGCAGCTGGCCACCTATTTGTTGAAGGAGATTCAACCATATGGCAAGGTCACTGGATATAATGTTGATAGCATGACGCATACAAGCATTCTCAACGATATATCCAGTGGCCTTGCCATATGGTTGAATCTTCTTGAACGAACAGGTGGTTAGCTGCGAGATTTTTAAAGTGTTGCAAGATTCGGGTATTTTCTCAAATTCTATCATAGCGTTCTCATATGTTCTCGATGAAGTTAATGGAAGCTCTCGTTACTTTTTTTATTTTATTTTTTATTCTTAGGCATCGCCGAATCAGTGTATTTGCTCAATTCCAATCACAACGTTTTCATATGTTCTCGATGAAGTTGATGAAATCATTCACACTTTTTTAAAAAAAAAAATATAGCGAGATTAAAGTGATTAGTCGAATTCGATCATCATGTTCATGGACATACGTTCCCTGATATAACACATTTGAGATGTGTTATGTTTCCATCTCATCTTCTTGTGCTCTATTGTGAAATTTGGAGCATTGGTTGCGAAATAGGTTATACCTTTTGTCTGTGCTAAATTTTTGCCGAATTTCCTTGGACGAACAAGCGGACAAGCCTTAGACAGCAACTGCACCTGGTGGGCTCACAAAAGATTGATGGCTAGTAGTTCCTGATTCAAGATTTTGTTTTAGTGCTCAGCAGATGTGGAAGTTCATTAAGGACGATAAGGACCTTGATGTGCCTACAATGTGCATTACAATGGAAGAACCGCTGTCGGCAGGGGCTACCTATTTGTTGAAGGAGATTCAACCATATGCCAAGGCCACTGGATATAACGTTGATGGCTTGACGCATACAAGCATTCTCATTATCAACGATATATCCAATGGCCTTGCTATATGGTTGAATCTCCTTGAATGAACAGGTGGCCAGCTGCGAGATTTTTAAAGTGTCGCAACATTCGAGTATTTGCTCGAATTCTATCACAACGTTCTCATATGTTCTCGATGAAGTTGATGGAAGCTCTCGTTACTTTTTTTTTTTTTTTTTTTTTTTTTTTAATTCTTAGGCATCGCTAGATCCGTGTATTTGGTCAATTCCAATCACAACGTTTTCATATGTTCTCGATGAAGTCGATGAAATTACTCACACTTTTTTTTAAAGATCGCGAGATTCGAGTGATTAGTCGAATTCGATCATCATGTTCATGGATATATGTTTCCTCATATAACACATTTGAGACGTTTTATGTTTCCGTCTCATCTTCTTGTGCTCTATTGTGGAATTTGGAGCATTGGTTGTGAAATACGTTATACATTTTTTGCCATATGGTTGAATTTCCTTGGATGAGAAAGTGGCCAAGCCTTAGACAGCAGTTCAACTGCACCTGGTGGGCTCACAGAAGATTGAAGGCTAGTAGTTCCTGCTTTAGGATTTTGTTTTAGTGCTCAGCGGATGTGGAAGTTCATTAAGGAGGATAAGGACCTTGACATGCCTGCAAGGTGCATTACAATTGTTGCATCTTTTTCAATTCACTCTCCACTAGATGATAGACAAATCCTTCTTAGAGCTTGATGTCAATATATTATAGAAATCATGATCATTTACTTCTTTTACATGAAATTGAAAAGTCCCCTAAGCCATAATCATCATATCAATAAAAAAATTTTAGCACGAATACCTCTATTTAAAAAACCTTGGCGATATGAAATTTGAAATTCGTCTAAAACATTCATCCACCGAAAAGGTAAATACGTTTAAACATAATCCGACATTCGAGAAGACCCATTATCTATGTATACAAACTCCATCAACTAATCATGATTTACTTTTCTTGCATGAACATGAACTGGCAAGGGTGGTCCCGCGGTCAATGAAACGAGCCGTAGGATGAAAGTTTCAAAATTAGCTGTGCAAGGGAGACAACCCTTTAGCTAGAATTGGCAAATGTTTGGACACGATTCTGGCGTACCATTTATTGAAACGAGATCCGATTTACCGCATGGTACTGCAGTACCATTTATTGCAAACGGACGATTCGGACCCATTTCCAGAAAACCTTTTCCAAGCTTATCCGGAAAAAGAAAAATTGTAAAGGGAGAAGCAGATGTCGGAAAGCATCCTATTACACGGTCAAACGCACGATCATCATCGTTCAGCCATATTTTTGTGGCAACTCATGGTTAACTTTCACCTGACGTGTCAGCTTTACGTACCGCCCTCAGTGCAGAGCACAGCTGGTCGTGAAACGCAATTTGAGAGGGTGAATACTTTTTCTTTTTTTTTTTTTTTTTCTATTTACCAATTTTCGCGCATGACTTTCACCAAGCAGTCTATGGAAAACAAATTATTTTTTACATTTATATAATAAACAGAAGATGGAGCTGGTGATGGAGATTATAATTTAGGGAGGGGTGAGCGCCCGGGAACCGGGGAACCGAACCGGGTTCGGTTCGGTTCCCGACCGGAACCGGAACCGGTTAGGGCTCCAAAAAAAAATCCCCAAATCAGTTTCAACCTTTGCTCGACGCCACCGCCGCTCGCCCTCGACGCCGCCGCCGGACGCCGCTGGACGCCAGTCGCCCCGCGTCGCCTCGCCCTTTCCTCCCTCGACGCCGTCACCCCTCGCTCGCCTCGTCGCTCAGCCGCTCGCTGTCAACGCCGCCGGTGGACGCCGCTCGTCCCCTCGGTGGAGGCCGCTCGCCGCTCGCCCAGCCGCCCCCAACACTGCTCGCCCGGTCGCCCCGACGCTGCTCACACTGACGCCGCTCGGCCAGCCGCCCCCGACGACGCTCGCCGCTCACCCAGTCACCCCCGACGGCCCTCGCCGAGCCTCCCCCGAAGCTGCTCGCCCAGCCGCTTGCAAGTTTGCAGAGTACCGTCATTTGTGCTCTCCCACAAAGGAATGCACAACAATTACAAAGGTCTGTGATCTTGTCTTTGTTGATTGCGTTTCTGAATAAGAGAAATAGATCATCGCAGCCCTGTTAGCAAGGTTAAGTAGTTTGTAGCTCAGAGGTGTCGAGTCTGGACTCATCGTTTTGGCTGCTTGGAATATCGGAAGTGAATGTTTCATGAGAAATCGATACGACTGAAATCGTGCATCAAAATCTGCACTCGTGAGTTTTAAAAGCCTATTTGGGTAGCCAGCGTACTGACACTTTTAACAACTATATGCAGGCGTTTTTCTTCTCTGCAGTCAAATCTGAGACACACTGATGTTATCTTTTGTTAAAATCAAGACATTTCATGTGGAGAATCTAATTTCCCCTTCAAACGGTGTTCGGAAATACGGAGGATGGAACAGCTTGACTGAGTTGGAGAAATAGTGGAAATCCTCGAGGTACTGGTTAGATAAATATAAGACCAGCTGATGAAAGTTCCATTCGTCTGTGCAAATACAGTAGAAAGCACAGCCAAACAACTCTATAGGCTCAACACTTCGCTTTCGAAGCTAACTCGCTCAAACCTCTACACAGAATGTCTCCAACTGTTTGTCCAAATCCGTGAGAGTTGTCACTTGAAGCCGGACCACTACACTCTCTCCAGCACCATCACTGCTTGTGCCAATGCTCGCAACGCCGTGTTTGGCAAGCAGCTTCATGCCCACGCTATTCGGGCCGGCTTCAAAGCCTACCCACATGTCGCCAACACCCTTCTTTTGCTCTATGCAAAAGTGGAAGATGTGGGTTCGGTGAAAAAGGTGTTTGGGGAAATTGAGAACCCAGATGTGTACTCATGGACGACAGTGATGTCGGCTTGTATGAAGCTAGGGGAAGTTGACTATGCCTGTGAGGCGTTTGATGAAATGCCTGACAGGAATGTGGCAGTTTGGAATGCCGTTATTACTGGGTGTGCAGATAATGGGCATGAAGAGATTGCCTTTGCCAAGTTCAGGGAAATGCATGAGCTGGGTGTCAAGCATGATAATTATAGTTTCGCTTGTGTGCTGAGTTTGTGTTCTTTGGAGCTGCTTGAGTTCGGGAGGCAGGTGCATTGTTTAGTTACTAAGACGGGATTTCTGATCAAGCCCTCAGTCGTAAATGCCCTGCTTACAATGTACTTCAACAGTGAATGTGTTGGTGATGCTTACAAAGTCTTTGATGGTGCTGAAGTGCGTGATGAAATCACCATTAATGCAATGATAGATGGTCTTGTGGGAATAAGTAGAGATGAGGAGGCTCTTTTGATGTTCAGGGAAATGCAAAGGTCTGGGCTTAGTCCTACTGAGCTCACCTTTGTAAGTCTCATGAGTTCATGTTCATTCGAGAGAGGTGCTGCTCAACTACATGTTCAAGCTATCAAAAGAGGTCTTGAATCTTGTACTGCAGTTATTAATGCTGCAATTACCATGTATTCTCGCTGTGGCATATTGGAGGCAGCCAAGACGGTTTTTAATAGATTTGACAAGAAGGATCTTGTGTCTTGGAATGCCATGATCTCCAGCTATGCTCAATTAAATTTGGGTACATCAGTGATTTTGACCTTCCTACAAATGCAAAGGCTTGGTTTCGAACCTGATGAATTTACCTTTGGAAGTTTGTTAACTAGCTCCAAGTCAACAGAAATAGTGGAGATGATTCATGCCCTTTTATACCAAAAGGGGCTCCTCTTGAATATTCAGGCTTCCAATGCATTAACATTGGCATATTCTAAACATGGAAAGATGATGCATGCCTACCAAGTGTTTCGAGACATATCTTTAAAAAATCTGATCTCATGGAATACCCTATTTTCTGGTTTGCTGTCAAATGGTTTTCCAGTACAAGGCTTACGATGCTTAACTGAGATGTTTATTTATGATCTCAAGCCAAATGCATATACTCTCAGTATTGCTCTAGCCATGTGCGCTACCCTCTGTTCTTTGGGACATGCAAAACAGATTCATTGCTACATCATCAGAAATGCATTTCTCTCAGAGGCTTCTTTGAGTAATGGACTGATTACAGTGTATTCAAAATGCGGAGTTCTGGACTCTTGCTTGAGAGTGTTTAATAAGATGCCTGAGAGAGACACGGTATCATGGAATGCCCTTATCTCTGCTTTTGCTCAGCATGGGAAAGGGAAGAAAGCAGTGAATTGTTTTGAGGCAATGCGAAATGAGTCCAAGTGTAAACCAGATCTAGCCACTTTTACAGCATTATTATCTGCTTGCAGTCATTCTGGTCTGGTTAATGATGGTGCTCGCATATTTGACTTAATGTTAAATACGTTTGGCCTTAAACCTCAAGAGCACCAGTTCTCATGTATGCTTGACCTTCTTGGTCGAGCTGGATATCTCGATGAGGCTGAAACAGTAATAAATAGTCAGCACTTTCAAGCAAATTCTGGCTCATTATGGACATTGTTCAGTGCTTGTGCATCTCATAACAATTTAAGGATTGGAAGAGTTGTTGCTGAGTTGATTCTAAAAAACGAGCCAGACAATCCATCGGTTTATGTGCTTTTGTCAAATATATATGCAACTGCGGGTCAATGGGATGAGGCAGCAAATGTGAGGAAGATGTTGAAGAGCTATGGGGTTACAAAGCAACGTGGTTGCAGCTGGATCAGATATTAATCCCTTTGAACAGTAGATATACATTATTCTGGTATTGGAAACATTAAAGACTTGAGAAATGGGACGTTAAGTGAGAGCTGAGCCGTGATAAAGTCTGGTAGGAATTTTCTGCAATTATATGGTCAAGGCTCTCTAGAACTTCCTGTACTTAGAGTAGGTGCTCCTCTTCGAGTGAAGTAAAAGTTATACATAGTAGCCCATGAGTGTACTTTTGAATTTACATGGATACTGTTGAGAGCTTGATAATGTGCATGGTTTTACCCCAAAATTTATCTTATAAGGTTCCTCTTTTATCACAAGTGTTCTCCAAATTTTTACTCCGATGTTACTTATAGTAGGTTCAAGATAATATGATCTTTGCTATGACTTGGCCCATGTCCTGTACGTTCTTTGATTTCGCCAAATTGGAGGATGGATTATGTCTGAATTTGTTTTCACATCGTGGGCTAAGACCTCGTGAGATATTTTACTATGTGAAAGATCATGAGGACTTATGAGAGTGATTTTACATCAAATAAATGCTCCTAAATCTCCACAATTTCCCTGTGTGCTGTACTTACTGTCTGAATTTGTTTGGCCAGCCGCCCCCGACGCCGCTCGCCCAGTCATCCCCGAAGCCGCTCGTCCAGCTGCCCTCGACGCCGCTCACCCAGTCACCCCTGACGGCCCTCGCTGAGCCTCCCCTGAAGCTGCTCGCCCAGCTGCTTGCAAGCTTGCAGAGTACTGTCATTTGTGCTCTCCCACAAAGGAATGCACAACAATTACAAAGGTCTGTGATCTTGTCTTTGTTGATTGCGTTTCTGAATAAGAGAAATACATACCAGCATAGTGTAATCGAAGTTCCAATAATGACACTTCTATTGGGTCACTCCATCTACTATCCATAAGAAACGAATAGAAAGCAGACGTGGCACGTAATACAGCATGTGGATGAAGTGCAACATCAATCTCTACTATGTGTTGCCTGACATTTCAATCACTTATGTAACAAACACATTTGATGTGCTACTATTTGCTGAATTCACAGCACCTTTAGAATATAGGCCAACAATTTCTTCAAAACCTTTTAGGCAACATGCTTTACCTTGTTGCTGGTAGCTTTTTGGGTATACGAAGAAAATCCGATTTGTTTTGGTCATACTTCATTCATTAAGGATGTGGATTTGGTTGTTATTTGTAACTCGTGTTTATATTTGCTAAGAATGACAATGAAATGCACTTCGCATGCATTCTCTGGTAGTCCATCTTATACCTAGATGGAGTTGTCTTGCATCTATACCAAATGGATTCTAGAATGACATTCTCTATTTGTTATTTTTTGCTTTGATGAATTTCAATGGAGAAACTTGTGATTTCAGGTTAAAGGTTGTGAAGAAGTCATTTCTACTTTCCGCAGTGGTTCAGCTGCAGAGAAAGCGCTCACCATCATGTGCGAGATAAAGGTTTGTTACTTCCTAGGAGATCTAGGCACCGATTGACACCTGGAACTGTCAAATTTGCCGCATTTCATGTCCTCTCACTTGAAGGAAGCAAGGGGTTGACTGTATTAGAACTGGCAGACAAGATTCAGGTTAGTATTTAATAGATTCCGGTCACGGTGGTGATTGGTTCTTCACTGTTAATCTGATTTAGCCCATTATTTATAGAAATCTGGACTGCAGGATCTCACCACAAGCAAGATGCCAGAAGCTTCCATTTCTGTTGCTTTGACAAGGGATACTAAACTTTTTGAAAGAATAGCTCCTTCAACCTATCGTGTCAGATCTGCTTATAGGAAGGATCCAGCTGATGCCGAGTCAATTTTGGCAGAAGCCAGAAAGAAAATGAGAATATTCGAGAATGGAATTTTATCTGGAGAAGATGCTGATGAAGTGGAAAGAGAGGATGAAGGGGAAAGAGATGAAGAATTTGAAGGTGATGTTGATGAGGATCTTGAAGTCGATGATTTAGGCACCACATCGAGTGCTAACATTGATGTGGACCAATGTGGTCAAGCGAATGCTTGTCCAGAAATTGGAAAGGAGAATGTTTCTGATGATACAAATTTGCAAAATGAGATTGAAGGAGACGTAGAATCTTGCACTATTGCTGGTTCCGTGGATGTGTGTCATCCAAGCACTGCCACTGAGCACCATAAGGATGCTGAGGATTTTGTGGTGGTAAAGATGATCAGGAAAGTGTGGAGATTGATGAAAGTAAGTCAGGTGAATCGTGGGTTCGTGGACTTACTGAAGGGGAATATTCTCATCTCAGTGTTGAGGAGCGTCTGAATGCTCTTGTTGCTTTAATTGGTATTACAAATGAGGGGAACTCGATTCGTGCTGTTCTTGAGGTAATCGGCCTTCTGTATTTTACTGAAGAGTTTTGCTTTGAAAAAAAAAAGGAATTCTCTCCTAAAACTGTCTAATTTTTTGCAGGACTGGCTGGAAGCAGCAAGTGCTCTGAAAAAGCAAATGTGGGTAGAGGCACAGTTGGATAAGTCTCGCCTGAAGGATGAGTTTACTGCTAAAGTGGATTTCTTTCTATATTAGGGAGCAAAATTGAATTTCAGCTTCCCAATTCTGTATTGGATGGCGGCCACAGCTCCTGGCTTCTAGCTGATAATAAAAACAATGATGTTTCTGCAGAGAACCAAAATTCATCGCATGGTCCCCAAGGTCTCCAGAATGACTTGAGCAGTGTTCCAACTGAAAGATTTTCAGCTGTTCAGGATTCTTGTGGAGGACCTGGAGGTCCTGATAACTTCTCTATGCAATATGGACATGCTTCAAAAAGGTCACGCATTCAATTGAAGTCTTACATTGCTCATAGAGCTGAAGAGATATATGTATACAGGTCCTTGCCTCTTGGTCAGGATCGCAGGAGAAATCGGTATTGGTGGTTTGTTGCATCTGCCTCAAAAAATGATCCTGGTTCAGGCAGGATATTTGTCGAGCTACATGACAATTCTTGGAGGCTTATAGATACGGAAGAGGTAAGTGTATGCAATTATATATTTTATCACTCATCTCTAAGAACGTAGCTGACCACAGGGGAGGGTCACGTCAGGCGAGGGCCACGACACTCTCGCCAACCCTCACCTGTGGCTGGCCAAAGGGAAAGAAAAGAAGAAAAAAGGGGGAAAAGGGACAAAAACAGGGAAAAAGAGAGGGAAACGAAGGAGAGAAGTGAATGGACGTGTGTAGAGAGCTCTACCTAATATTTTCTCCGTCTGGCGATCCCCATGTTTCGAAATATGTTCTTAAGAAAACAGTAGCTGAACGCTGTCCTGGGTTTGTTTTGGTTGGAAAAAAAAAAAATAAAACGACAGTGCATGCAACGCCACATTCAACACAAAAATACCCAGGATGGAAACGACGGCATATGCAACGCCACATTCACTCCATCCTGGGTTAGTGGTGCTCCCCCTAATGAAGGATTTCGTATTTGGAAAGTCCAAAACCAGTTTGGTAATTTTCCCAGGTCCCGAGCGATGGCTGGCTGGCAAAGGGTGCTGGCATTGAACCGTATACGGTATACTCTGGATGTGGACATTGAGGGAACTGACGGAAGAGGAAGAGGAGAGGTATATTGACTAGATGATTTTACATGGAGATGTAGTAACTTATTTTGTCCATGTTCAGCTACTCTTTTTTTTCCATGAGTAATTGCAGATTCTATTTTTTGTGTATCTTTGCTCATCTTATTAACGCAGAACGTTGATTTATGTGCAGGTGATGCTCATCGAAACTCACCCGATTTACAATTGGTTTGGGTGAGCAGCAATTAGCATCACAGTTTTCAGAAGTGGTATGTTGCCAGCTTTTTCATAGGTGGTGCCATAATACTGGCCGTGAACAAGCTGCAACAAGCCTCTTATGAGAACCGTATTCCTGGCATTTCTGACATTTCTGGTCTTCTTGCGTTAAGATAAGCTAAATGTTTAATTCTAAAGGTCAATGATAAAGCCCTTGGAAATTTGTCATACGGGTTAGAATAAGGGATGATACCTATACTTCATCATGATTCCATTTTGGAATTGATCTTGATTGCACAGCCTCTTCAATCAAACGCTAATCCTAATTTGAAAGTTAGGTACTGGTCCCGACTGCACAGTAGCTCGTATGACAAATTTCCGTGGACTAAACAATTGGGTCACGATCTTCAAGAAGAGTCGCGATTTTATCATTTACCCTTAGAATTAAACATTTAGCTTATCTCAACACAAGAAGACCAAAAATGCCGGGAATACAGTTCTCAAAAGAGTCCTTCAATTTATGAATTTTTATTCATTTTACTATTTAATAACTCATAATTCTATTTTGGTAACTAAATATTTGCAACTTGAAAATCCAAAAAACTGCTAAATAAAATGCATCCCAAGCGAAAATATCACAAGTACCGCCTCGTCTCGGACCATCTCAAGGAAAACTATAACCGAAATCAATATGGCTATGATATGTCATTACGTGCGACTATCTGCACTATAGAAAGAAAAAAGGAAAGAAAAGAGCGAATCTGCTAGTAAATACTAGAAAAAATTACTAGAAAAAATAGGCTTTCTACATATGCATCGTCCAAAAAACGTTTCACTTCTTTCTCTCATTCAAAATTGTGCATGAGACTTTCATCTCGCACGGCTCTTAAGTGATAAAAGAAAGAACTCATCTTCTTTCTTTTTTGATTACCTTTCTTGCATATGTATTAGGTCGAATCCATTCGATTTTTAAAAGGATTATTAATCCTTAACTTTTCGAGGAATCCTTCGTGCCGTTAAGAAGATGCTACGATGCTAATTGCTGCTCACTCAAACCAATTGTAAATCGGGTGAGTTTCGATAAGCATCACCTACACATAAATAGAAGAAGAGACCCAGAGAAGAATAAAAAATGTAAATAGAAAAAAAGAAAAGAAAAAGGTTCGAGAGATTGGCTTATTTTACCATAAATGAGGTTTTTTTTTTGTCGGAACCATAAATGAGTTGGCTTTGGGTTGGTTTTGAATCGACACTGATATGACTTGCCGAAAATCATTTATGATGTCATAAAGGCAAAAGCAAATTACTTGTCAGCGGTAGAGTTGGGGGAAAATAATTAGAATAAAGGCGGTTTTATTCGGAGTAAGCCCAATTGACCTTTCTTTTCATTTAACTATGTCTAATTGATTTCACAGAAATACAGTAATAATTCAAATCTAAGCCAGTGAATCTCCTTTGTGAAGGGACATGATTGCTTTCTCGACGTATTTTTCTTTCAAGGCGGACAAAAGGGGAAAAAGATATAAATGATAATCACATCTAGAAAATAAAACAAAAGCAGATAATGGGGTTTTTCTTCTGTTTTAAACTCTTTTTCCCTTTTCTTAAAGATACCAAAAAGAAAATATGAAAAATGGCTGCTTGTTGGATTACTTAACTGATGAATAAACTAGCCTGATTAAGGCTAAGCATGGAATAATATTTGCCTAATGCATATAATAATTCTGTAGCATAACAACCCATTCCTTTATTTTATTGTTCTCTTTTATTTTTTTAGCCTTTCTAACCTAACTCGAATGTGAAAAATTGATAGACAAGTCAGCCGTGTCAATTTTCAGAAGATGTTTATAAAAAAAGATAGGGTGCGACCATGTGAGCATGAGGACTTGTACTCAATAATGTCATTTTTTCCTAGGACCGAAAGATCTTTGCCCCCAAAAATTAACAGGTCTTAATCTGATCAATGCGATCAAGGGTCTCCAAGATGTCCCCGACATCCGTAGCTTAATTGAATTAATGTGCGTGTGGGGTCATTGGTCCACACTATGTATTAGGTGATGATTTAGTACTAGAGAAACGATGGATCTTGTTGGATATTGCACTTAATGGTGCTGGATGGTTTCATAACTGCAATTGCTAGAAGATGACTTGGTGAATTTACCTTAAGAGCAAGCGGAAAAAGAAGAGAGAAGTCAAGCAAAAGCACACGAGAAAAAGACAGCACGTTGAGTAGCTCACCAATGGTGTCCAAAAGTTGAAGAGCATTTAATTGGGAAGAATAATCAATCTTTATTTTAAGTTAGCGGGAAAGCCTGAAGCAGTAGAAAGAGGCCAAGTCGATCAGATGTAGCACAATTAACCTATTTTAATAGTTGAAGAATGATTTATGTAGGCGTGCAATATAAATTTGAAGACAACCGATTTTATATTTGAATCGCTCATTGGAATCTTGACTTGTATCTCATTAGAATTATGAGATGAATGGAATACTTTGTGGGCTTAACATTTGCTAATTTTATCGGTTCTTTAAAATGTTGCCGTTTCCAGTACTTCCTCTTCACTTCTTTTTCTTTACTTGAAGCTGGACACTCTTCTTCAACTGATTTGAGAGAGAAAATATGGCTATGCAAATGCAGTTGATTTTCATGTTGATGTGAGTACTTGTGCTCTGTAATTTGTTGTCGGTTCACGGATCTGAACGTAAGGGTTTGGTCAATTATTATCTCTGGCTCAATGTGTATTGAGATTGAACTACACATGATCACAATGTTTTTTTATCTTACTTTTGACCCTTAGTCGGTAAAAGAATGAAGTCAAAGTATCTACGGCTATAATAAAATATATTATTTCTTGCTTCATATATAGTTCATATCTAATTGGTATATGGGCACATGCGGCTCTTGAAAGTATGGATGTATGTGCGTATGTATTTACACACACGGGAACCTTAAAAGTTTTCATAAAATGGACCTGGTCTTTTTATTTAGGAGATAGAAAGAGAACATGGATTGTCTAAACGAAATCCTTCACACAAATAATATAGATTACCAAGAAATTGAAATTTCAGCCTTGTAGACAATGATTTAACGGCATATTAATTGTCATCCAGATTACTGATTTTCAAGATGGAAATCCTTTTTCCCTATTATCAAAAGGGTGAGAAAGGGAAATTATGACCTCCATAAGTGTACCACATATAATACGAAATATTCTCTTCAAGTTATAATTACTTTGCACGATTCGCATTCGAAAATTCAAGACGAGCTCGCCAAATATAACCCCATCAAAATAACAACAGTTGGGAAGTCTCTCCATACGATTGCATATATCTCAGTTAAACAATGCAACATGAGTTGCTCAAGGATCTACTCGCAACATGAATCAAACTCGTAATCTCCTGCAAGACGGACGATCCATTTCATCATTAAATTGACCATCTGGATGATTTTAAGATGGAATGTGTTAAGTTGGTAGGTGTCAACATACGTTTAATCCATTTCATCACTAAATTGACCATTTTTTTGGTGCATTAAGATGGGATAAAAGTTAAACAAAATATATTGTGCATCGCGGAAATCAACCAGGGATTGACTTGAATTTTCTTTTCTTTTTTAAATTAGGTAAGAGGGATTGACTTGATTTGGTACAAAGATAACTGGAGTTGCCTTAATTATCCGCTAATGGTACAAGGTGTATTCCACTAGTATCCAATCCGCCTGCATTTTCGTTTCTTTTTCTCTCTTTTTTTTACACAAAAAAGAAAAAACTTCTAATGGAAATGTTATATTTTGCATACATACGACATTAAAAAGAAAAAAAAAAGAAAAAAAGCGTCAACAATACGGTCCAATGGGCCACGAATTCGACCCAAATGCGAACCTAAGAAATTGCCACAATCTGCCCAATCTTGTCAGCGTTCGACGACCCCTGGAAAGAGGATTCGTTAGGAAGAGGCCTTTTGAAGATCCTGCATCAAACTTCTCTGTGAAACTTACACTTCGGGCTTCAATGGCTTCCCTAAGACAACGCAGGTCCAGGAACCATCAGATCCATTCCCAAGTTAAAAAAAATTATCCAAAAAGTCTTAAACCTATTATACTTTTACTAATCAAATTTTAAATTTTTAAATTTTACCGATTAAGTCCTAAACATTTTCATATTTTGTCAATTGAGTTTATCCGTGCCAATTTTAACCGAAAATCACTATTGTGAATGACAGTAGTTTTATGTGATACGGTTGACTTTGATGTTAACAACTTTTATAATTTTTTTTTTTTGAATATATGAATTTTTCTTTCTTTTCTTTCTTTCTTTCTTTCTTTCTTTCTTTTTCTTCCAAGCTTGGCGATGGTTGCTAGCCAACCCTCGCTGATCACAAGGGCTAGCCACGGGCAAGGGTGGCAGCCCTCACCTATGGTTGGTGAGGTTCAATCAATGACCCTTGCCAAACTTTGTAGAAAATAAAAGAAAAAAACAAAGAAAGAAAAATAAAAATAAAAAATTACATTAACGCTAGCTGTCTTATGTGACATTACCAACGTCCACGTCAATGGTTTTAGATTAAAATTGGCCAAATGGAAATAATTGGTAAAATGTGAAAATGTTTGGAACCCAATTAACATTTGAAAGGTTGAAAACTGAAGTAACGAATGTACGATAGATTTTGCACTTTTTGGATAATTTTCCCTCCCCACGCTGCTAGTTAAGATTAAGCCGTTGACAACAGAAGCCCAAATCTAGAATAATTCACTTTAATGTCCAATGCCCCGAGGTCAAGGCCCACTACCAATCTCGACATCCACATATCTCATCATCCTACCAAATTTGATAGATTCGAGGGACATGTTCTCATGTTTCTTGAATTCTTCTAATGATCGTGATAGTTCTAGATTAATTCACTTGAGATATTGTCCATCTTAACTCGTTTCATACGGAGTCTCATGATTATATATTTTTGCATAGAGGTGGACGCTTTCTTAAGAGGTTACTCATACCGACAGTGCTTTCAATCAATATTAAGTATTACTGTCACGTCAAAATAAGCATTTTATAAATTAATTCTAATTTCACATACATACCCACATGTGCACGAACATCCTAGGAATGTTTTCTTTCTATTCATTGTGTGATTTAGTTTATTCCTATCTCATTTACCATTCCAAAAGCTTGCCTAAAGCCGTTTCTTATCTGAGCCCTCTATGTCAGCAATCACTGCTCGTCATTGTTGGACCGGATCGTTACACAAAATACAATTCAGATGACACCCCTCCACAAAAGAAAAACCATCCATGAGACCATATGAATTCCAAGCAAAAAAGAAACTCGACATATTTTGATCGCGTTCGCCTTATACTGTAATCCGAGCACTGTAGCAAGAAACTAAAGGGATCGGGAATCGAACTCGTCCCATTCCCTCGGCCGTACTATCAAGCTTTCCACGAGGATCATCGCGGTTCACACGAAGCTGGGAATCACCGACAGATGAGAGGCGACATTATTGGTTTCGACAGCAGGTTTGGAAACTGCCCCATGCTGAGAACGGTGTGGTTTTTTCCAGCACTTTTTTGCACGAACCGAAACTACCGAACCCTACCGTGCCTGCGTCGAATGGTGGGGGACCTGTACATGCGACTCGTTTGGAATCATGGAAAAACATTTAATTATTTCGGGAATATTTGTTTTTTTTATTTTAATTTATTCTGCCATGAATGAGTTGTCAGCTCCTTGTCTTTATGTCGTCCGAGAGACTGCTCTGGCATTGAGATCGACACGTGATGTGACGCTCCGGAAATCGTCACATTATATCTCCCATAAATCAATTTACGATGACATTAGGGCCGTGGTTACGTGAAAAGGAAGGAATCTTTTTAATAATTATTTGGACATTTATCCGAATAAAAACTTCCCGATTGTTTTCCCGACTTTGCTTGTGATAAGTAACGTGCATGTGCCTTTATGACGTCATAATTGCCACGTGAATCTCCTCTGCGAAGGGAACATGATTGCTTTCTCGCTGTTACCCTTCTCTGAACGTGGTGGAGTCAAAAAGAAGGAAAAGAAATAAATGATAATATTTAACTATGAATAAACTAGCATGCTTAAGGCTAAGCATAGAATAATATTTGCCTAGGCATATTAAAATTCTATACAAGCATCAAAACCCATCTCTTTATTTTATTAGGTTAATACCATGAACAACTCTAAACTGATTTACCTATGATAAATGTATTCCAAACTAAGTTTATAATCATTAAAACATTGATTTTGGATCACTAAAAATGATATGTTTACTATCCGTTAGTTTTCGTGAAATTGCTGAGTTAGATGATACATGACAATAACACAATTGATATGCAAGCCCACGGAAATCTTCATCAATTTAAGATAAAATTTATCATATTTGTATTAGTTTAAGGTTAGTTGTGAAATTTGTTATGGATATATCAGTTTAGGGTTTTTCATATTAATCATATTTTATTCTTCTTCTTACCTTTCCCTTTCCGACCTAACCTCAACGTGAAATGACAGAGAAGTGAGCCGCGTCGAGAGTTAGAAGACGTTTACAAAGCAAGAGAGTGTGAGCGCAAGGAATTCGGCTCAATGTTGTGGCACTTTCCTAGGACTAAAGGATCTTTGCCTCCTCAAATTTCCAGATCTTGATTTGACTAATGCGGGAAAGGGTCTGCAAGGTGTCCCCCAACATCCGTCGCTCAATTGAATAAATGTGCGTGTGGGTCATTTGGTCCCTTACAATATAGCAAATAGTAATAATGGTATTGGTAGGTGATGATTTAGTAACTAGACAAATGATGGATCTTGTTGGATATTGCACTTGATGGTGGCGAATGGTTTCATTACAGCAATGGCTAAAAAGACGATGACTTGCTGAATTTACCAGAGGAGCAAGCGGAAAAAGAAGATAAAAGAAGTAAAGCAAAAGCGCACAAGAGAAAAAGACATCACGTTGGGGAGCTCAGTTAGCTGACCAATCATGTCCGAAAGTCGAAAAGCAATCTTAGATCCCAGCATTTAATTGGGAAGAATAATTATTCTTTATTAAGTAATGGAAAAGCGTAGCTCATAATTACTTTCGGAGATTCATGCCCGAATCAACTGAAAAAAGGCCAGACAAATCGGATGTAGTATTGTTAATCTATTTTAGTAGTTGAAGAGTGGGTTCTGCATGAATTGAAGACTAACCGATCCGATATTCGAATCGCCTAGTAAGATTTTGACTCACATCTTTACTTGAATCATGAGATTAATTGATTAATTGAATACATTACGGGATTGAGAATTGCCGGTCTTGTCGAGAGGGGACAAACGTTGTAATGTGATAAGAGTTGAGAAATCAAATGCTCGGTCTTCATAACTCCGGTATCTAAATGTGGAGATCTGACTCCATGGATTTTATATGAAACATCCAAAACAAGCAGTACTATTCATGTGATAATCACTGCATGATTCTTACTACTCCATGACATTTCTTTCATAGATAAATCGCCTCTCTCTCTCTCTCTCTCTCTCTCTATCACGTGAAAAACACTGTCCCAGCAAGAATGTTCTCGGTAAGCCCTTTTAAGTTAGTACCGTCTTCTTTCTGCTTGATCAGCTCCAACACACATTAATTTAACCACGCATGTGAAAAGAAATCACAGCATGGAGGACCTTGTTCTTTTTCTTGATTCTTTCTTCAGTTCAGGTACTACCGTCATCAGTGTCCAGCTCCCAAGTCTCTGCATATCTAGCAAAGCTTAGTAGCTTGAAATCAAAAGGAGCAGTTGGGCTTTTCTTTTGGCCACCTAACCACCTCTTCTTTTCTACTAAAAGAATCTTCTTCTCCCTCTCTATCCATCGCTTCTGGGATACTAAATGTGGTTCTTCTTCTGCATTTGCTAACACTCGATGCGAATTTTGTCACTTCGAGCAATACCCATGATTCGGTTCCTTAAAATGTTGCAGTTTCCAGTACTTCCTCTTTACTTCTTCTTTACTTGAAACTGGACACGCTTCCTAAACTGAGCTGAGAGGTAAAAAAAATGGGTATGCAAATGCACTTGATTGTCATGCTGATGGGAGTACCTGTGCTCTGCAATTTGTTGTGGGTTCACGGATCTGCAGGTAATGGTTTGGTTGATTATTATCTTTGGTTGAATATGCATTGAGATTGAACTTTGCGTGATTGCATAGTATTCCCAGTTGGATCAGATGCAGATCCCGGTAAAATTCTGTGTATGAGCTGAAATTGAGCAGTATCTGGATTGTCTATGAGAGAAGCTCACATTGTACCTGCTGATGATTAGAATCACTTCCCGTGTGTAGGAAGCTATAAATGTAGCCAAGCAGACTGATAAATTAACAGAATTGGTTTAATATGGTGAAAATTAACAGATTGCATTAATATGGTGACTCAATATTCTCTTCTCCTTCAGAGAGTTCCACGAATATACCTGTTTTTTTTTTTTTTTTTTTTTCATGTAATCTCTCTTTAATTCGTTTCTTATTTTACGCTGTTACTGTATGGTTGAGTTTGCAGTTTGCTTCCACTTCCTGTGACTCCAATACCATTTCAAATAAGAATGTGATTAGAAGTTAGAACTGCATGAGGAGAAATAAGCTAATGAAGATCTGTAATATGATCATACGAAAATGCACCTCCAACTGTAGTTTTTCAGTTGTTGTCTCATCAAATTCCAAAGCAATCCAACATTTCTATTCTTTTCTGAGAAATCATGTATGACATATGTGCCATCATTTGCAACAATCCATCAGGAAATGCCCCTTCGTCATCTTACTCATTGTTCCTTATTTTTCTCCCATTATAGATGTTGGTTATGCACAAAATATTCGTACTTATGTTAATGAACTTCTGGTTGGATCCTCTCTTCCAAATTCACAGACGAGGCCTCCTCTCCAGCGGCTAGTCCTCTTACGATTACTGCACAAAAACACAGGAAGCCCCTTGGTTCACACTCAAACAGGCCATTGCACTTTCCAGCATTTATGCATGAACCACCCACCAAAGGTAACCGCAGAATAAACTTGAAGCCTAAATGGGCAACATTTTATGCCGATGAATTGACTTCACGTGCTGCTGATTGTCAATAGCTAAGACTTTGAATCCTACTGTAGCGCCTGTTTTGCCGAAGGTCATGAAGCCTTCAAGTATTTCAGTTGCACCTTCTGTATCATCTTTCCAAGGGCCAGTGAAGAAATGGATACACGGTTATGCACATGCTCCTTCAGTATCATCTCATAAGCATCATCACCATGTCAGAAACCACTTCAGCAACTCTGCTCCGCAGCAATCTCCATTTCCACAGCACATTTACCACCGAGCAGGTTGATTCCAACTTCGTAAGATCGGCTTTTCAGTGGATCACATATACTTTGGTCCTCTTGGGTTATATTTATTCATTTGGAAAATCTTTTGTTGTGTAGGTCCTTCTATTTCCCCAGCTCAATCTCCATTCTCTACTTCTAGAAGATCACATTTGCCAGCGCCTGCACCATCACCCACCATGCTGTCAAGCCAGTCTAATAGTATGTGAAGAAAACTTTTTGCTCAATTCTTGCATTGGATTTGTCTGATATATGTCCGTTGTGCTAATGACTATTGAAATATGACCCTATTTAATTTCTTGAAGAGCCTACTCTTCCACCTGAATTCTCCCCTTCCGGATCAGCAGAGAAAACGAAGACTCCACCGCCAAGGCCACTTCTGACTTTACCTCCTCCACCTCCTAATGAAGGTACATAATATTGGTCCTTACATTAGACTTCATGCGGTGTTAATTAGACTTGTTGCATAATTAGTTTCTTTGTTGTCCAGAAAGAACAATATAGCTGATGATATTCTGCATCTGATGCTGTGTAGATTGCGCATCAGTAACATGCACAGAGCCATTAACATACCCGCCTCCTGGAATTCCCTGTGACTGTGTATGGCCAATTCAGGTGAAACTTCGGCTAGCGGTCGCACTATACACATTCTTCCCTTTGGTTACAGAGCTTGCCAAGGAAATTTCTGCGAGTTTGTCCTTAGATCATAGCCAAGTGCGCATAATGGGAGCAAATTCAGCCAGTCCACAACTGGAAAAAACTGCAGTTCTAATCAATTTGGTGCCGCAAGGGGCAAAATTCGGGAATGATTCTGCATTTGCAATCTATAAAAAATTCTTCCACAAGCAGGTTCATATGGAGGCACCACTGTTTGGTGATTATGAAGTTCTATATGTTCACTATCCAGGTATTGTCATTGTGATGTCAGAATGTTTTCTTAAGATCATATCAGGAAGATATGTATGATGCTTATTCCTTTCTTCTCATTTTACTCTACTTAAAATTCTCATGTTCTTTTAGTTTGGTATACTGTATGGCTCAAGGATAGCTTCTTTGAAGAATATAGTGTTTTAAAAAGTAATTGTATGTCAGAGTATAGCTAGCACAAGTTGCCAAAATATGATAATAGGAAGTTTTAAACACTTACTGTGGTTTTTTTACGAACTTACCATGTCTCTGCAGGTCTTCCACCTTCACCACCTTCTAGCATCATTACCACTGACAGTTCACCATATATGGACAATGAGGACAAAGGCCCGGTGACAAAACCATTAGGGGTTAATGTGCCTAAGAGGAAAAGAGATGGCCCTAGTGGAAGCACGATTGCTGTACTTGTTCTATCATCTTTCACGGTATTAATCGTGTGCACAGTCATCACGTGGGTACTACTGAGAAAGTGTGAAGCTTGTCATCATCAATCTAAAAAGTCGCCACGGCCTCTCTCCCCAGAAAAACCTTCAGGTTCTACATTCTGCAGATTCTCAGTGTTGAGGATCAACCTTTGTTCTCATTCTTTTGTTTTTAAAAAAAAAAAAAAAAAAGTTCCTCCTCGATGCAGTGAAATATGGAATTTTCCAAATGATCGTGTTGTCGATAAATTTTAATCACATTTAGGACCAATATTGTATTTTTGTGTTGCTTGGCAGTTGCTCGCAAAAACTTCATCTTACCATAAGTCTTCCCTCTTCGCTTGACTGACCATGCATCATCTTCTGTGTTGTGTGGCGTCTCATAATATCTTCCCATCATAAACTTTCCATGTCCTCTGCAGGTTTTGCTAAGCCTGTGATGCAGACAGGTGTGTCCAACTCAGCATCAACTTCGTTCTGCTCTAATGGAATCTTGTGTGCCGGATCTGCCAAAACATTCAGCTCAAACGACATAGAGAGATTCACCAACAATTTCGATTCTTCGAGAGTACTCGGAGAAGGCGGTTTCGGGATAGTCTACAGAGGCATATTAGACAATGGAGAGGAGATGGCAGTGAAGGTTCTGAAGAGGGCTGATCGTCACGGAAGCCGTGAGTTCTTGTCAGAGGTGGAAATGTTGAGCCGTCTCCACCACAGAAACCTAGTCAAGTTAATTGGCATATGCGCGGAAGAACACATCCGCTGTGTCGTGTATGAACTCATAGCGAATGGAAGTGTCGATTCCCATTTACATGGTAGATAGAACAAATCTTTATATGCTTCAAACATGAACCTTGATAGGTTAAACTACTTGGTTGTGGGGAACTTTTCTCACCGGTATCATGTTGTGCTTATAGGCTGTGACAAGGAGAATGATCCACTTGACTGGGGTGCTAGAATGAAGATCGCACTGGGTGCGGCTCGAGGTTTGGCCTACCTCCATGAAGACTCGAGCCCTCGTGTTATACATCGAGATTTCAAGTCCAGCAACATCTTGTTGGAGCCTGACTTCACGCCAAGAGTGTCCGACTTTGGATTGGCTAGAGCTGCAATGGACGAGGGGAACAACAGACAAGTTTCTACCCATGTTATGGGGACTTTTGGGTATGAAAATTTTCGCTTAAGTTCTTGTTTAACACACTGTCGAATAATTGTTAGTGAAAAGAAGGTGACTTTAAAATAACTTATCGTGCTAACTTGCCTCTATCAGTCCCTAATAAAACACAGCGATCAATTGAATATGACGAGAAGGTCTGCAAAAATTTCTCAAATAGAAGTAGATGATTTTGTAGTTGGTCATATCTCGCTTCGGTAATGTTAATCTTTATGGTATCATCTTTCCAGCTACTTGGCACCAGAATATGCAATGACGGGTCATCTTCTAGTCAAAAGTGATGTTTATAGCTACGGGGTTGTCCTCCTCGAACTTCTGACGGGCAGGAAGCCGGTAGATCTGTCGCAACCGCCTGGCCAAGAGAATCTCGTTTCCTGGGCCCGGCCGCTCCTCACAGACAAGGATGGCTTGCAAACAATCATCGACCCATCCGTGAGATCGAGCATGTCGTTCAGTAGCGTGGCCAAGGTGGCGGCAATAGCTTCAATGTGCGTGCAACCGGAGGCATCGCACCGTCCATTCATGGGTGAAGTGGTTCAAGCCTTGAAGCTAGTTATAAACGAGTTTGACGAAACGAAGGAGCTAAGTCCCGGAAGTTGCACAGGCCAAGAATCCTCTAGTTGTGTCGACGGCAAAGTTCGTAAAGCTCCACACGAATTTGTTGAAGCTTTATTGACAGGCAACAGTACACCAATCAAAGGTTTCAACCATCTAGAACAATTGGAATGCTTCAGAGCATCAACTGGGATCGAGGACGAAGAAACCGGGTACTCCACGAGGCAGTGTCGATCGGGCCCATTGAGAGTGGGAAAGAGAAGGCAATTTTGGCAGAGACTCAGGAGCTTATCCAGAGGTAGCTTGAGCGAACATGAATTTGCCTTGAAGTTCTGGCCAGATACGTATTGATTTAAGACCACGTAAGCTCACATTCGCACCTTGAGATTCTTGTTGTGTAATGAACATGAACAGGGGATATGTCGTTGCTAGAGTAACCTAGATTACCCGCTTTTCGGATTTAGATCTTGATTTGGCAGAGCAAAATCATGGAACACGGAATGCTATCTCCTCGGCCACCAGGCCCTTTGCCCCTACGCCCTCTTCGAAACCATGGACTAAGCAAATGAACTAGCCAAGCTGTAATTTGTTGCTAAGAACCACATCATCTTGCTCCAAAGAAAGAGCGGCTTATATGGAAGCGCCTGTCGACCCTTGTGCAGTGGTGGCAAGCCAGCCCTCACTTGCGACCAGGCGAGAATCGCCAGCCAACCGAGCCAACCCCCTAGCAATTGATCTCTCTCTCCCTCCAAAGTTCCATTTCTAAATAAAGAACTCTTCTCATTCTTTAAATGCGATTCGAGTGCCTTAATAGTAGGTTAATCCCAAATGGAATGGTCGTTTTTTGGTTCTCCACATGAGCGCAATTCAAGTGTCTCAGCGGCTTGATCACGAATCATTCAATTCCTTCAATAAAGAACCGGATTCGGGGGCCTCCGAGAATTGATCTTAAATTGGAGATGGTCGTGGACTCGATGATCTGGAAGCTTGGCGAGCTCTTGTCGACATGCTTACAGAGGTCTCAATGACTTCAATCCTATAGATTTGGTGTTTTTGAATTTTCAAGTACTTCTCGATATTTACTGCAACTCCACAAACCGTCCCAGGATAAATAGAGAGAGCTCCTACTTACAAAGAGGACGGGGAGGAGTTTCTTTTATCAAGGTGATTGGTCCTTTTCGATCAATATTGACTTTGATCTGATTATATATCAAATCCTGTTTATTATGGATGAATGTTAATTTAATTTAGCTCATCCAAATAACGGGGGTCTTCACTCTAGTTTTAATTGTCTTACCGTATATATATATATATCCTGATTTGATTGGATAATTACATTCAAAAATGAGAATTACAGACTTTTGAAACATCTTTGCAGAATTTTGTACTTGGCTTAAGAGAACTGTGTAATTGGCTCAGGATTTCCACCGTTTACAAGTCCGTTTAGTAAACTACCATTAAAATAAAGTCATGCTAGTGAAGAGTATAATCTAAAGTACCTTCTGTATTTTATCCTTTACTTTTTCGGGTTTAAGCTCGATAACAGGTAAAATCTTGATGAACTCTCTTTATTATTTTTTGAACATTTAAGCACAATGTCAATAAAATACATAAATTGAGAGATGACAAGGTATGATTGAAAATACTCCCTAATTTATCCTTTTTTTCAAGTTTAAGCTTAACAACAGATAAAATCTTTACGTTTTCTCTTAATCCATTTTGCAAGAATTTAAATCCAACGAGAGAGAAATCGATGTCAAGGTGAGGGGCCATGAACCAATCACATGGACGAAGCACGCACAGGCGGCACAGGGTCCACAAATGAGTTGAGCTCGCGCACATGTTGTCCTGACTCCTGAGCTCCATGAAACAAAAGCTCCCCTTCATTATTATCTTGACAATCGTGCACACACGAGATGATCTTACAACACATTCACATTTTACACCATCTATTTCGAGACGAAATTGAAATTCAAACCGGTTGCACGATGAAAAAGCACGATGAAATGAATAAAGATGACAATGAAAAGCTATTACATGTTCTTTCTTTCTGGTCTATCATAATGAGTAGCGTCTCTGCGATACAAAATTGCAATCAAAAAGCCCTCAAACCAGCATGACTCTTTCCAAGCCCCAAACAAGAAAAGGAAGCAAAAAAAAGGCGAAAACGAGAAACCCACCGCTGCAACTTACCATAAATCAATATCACAAGATTTAAATGATGAATGGGGATCGTTGCAAGACGCACAACCTCCTTCAAGTGGCATTCTTGATAAAAATAAATGCCTTTAAATGTACTAGTCTCGTCTCGCGATGATTGCAGCACATATTCTTCAAGCATTCCACGTGATGCCTACCATTCTGGGGGTAGCTTAGAAGAATCTTTGATCTAACACTAATAACTCCAGCAGGATGACTTCCCAGCTACTCTTCTTTAGAAGGACTTGAATACTCAGCTTCTTGCTCCGAGGTTACATTGGAAGAAGCAGTGGAAGATAAACCACTCGATGTTCCGACTCCATTACGGAAGCTCTTTGATGTGAGAGAAGGATTTCCGTGAGGATTATTTGATGCAGGCACTTGCCCTTCTTCTGCTAGTCTTTTGAGAAGGTTCATAATAGTGGGAACGAACTTGCTTGACAAGGATATAAGCCCAGGAAGCTGTGACAAAGAAACCCACTAGGACATCAGAGCCAAAGACAACCTTGGGAATCAACAAAAGCATAAAGTATACCAATCTCTTTATCATCAGAATGACATCTGTCAACTGATGACAACAATGAGAGCTAATATCTTTAATGCGTGCCAAAAATTGACAACTGAATATCATCCCTTTCTCTAAACCTTTCAACTTGCAAGATCCTAAGCACCTAATTTACATTTAAACCGACTGTTTGCAATCTCATGAGAATTGAAGTCTCTCAACTCTCCAGCTTCATCATTCAAATCACTAATGAGAAAAGATGGAGCCCTTTCCATTTCATAAAAGATCGGAGATCGGATACGAGTGTATAACAGTCTCTCCCTTGAAGAAAAATTTTCGCATCTATGTTGGCAGACAACTCCCGATATTCCAATATCAAATGGCAGAAAAAAAAAAAAAAAAAAAAAAAAAAAAAAAAACTGAACTGTTAACACTTACAGCGCCATTACGGAATTCGCCAGATATGTCAAGCTGCACCCATAGTGCTTTGACGAGTAAAAATCCCACAAATATGACGCCCAAATAGAGGGGATTTCTGCCGCCAAAAAACATACACGTGTCAAGCAAAAGAAAATACCCATATTGGACATCAAAGCAGAATTGCAGAAGTAAAATACCTAAGAAGTGTCATAAATTCGTTAAACCCTAAAACAACTAACGCAACAATTGCCCATGGAGGAGGCATCCAGTTGTTGTTACGCTTGTTTGCTTCCTGATAATTCCAAAAGAAGAGAGGAAATAATCAAATATCTCCAATAGCAAAAGAACTTCATAGATAAGCAAGTACACTACTTAACATAAGCAAGTATGTCTTTCTTTCGTGGAATTGAAAGTATTTCTCAACCCTTTAACATTTCTTATATTGATAGTCTCAAACTCAAGTAGCGAGCAGATGTCCTCCTAGTGGTGCTTAGAATTGATCTTGATAATCAATTCAAATAGAAATCTAGTGCAGTGGATTCAATAGAGCCTTCTTTCCTTTTCTTTTATTTTCTATACATTTTTTTTGGTATTCGTGTGTGCATGTTGGGGGCGGGGGATGCTGGCATGGCATTTTGATAACAACGATGACGTTTACACTACTAAACATCTTTTAGATATAAGTATCATGCCTGAGCAGAAATTGCTTGAGTGACGGTGTACTCAGTCTCTGTCTTAAATTGCCTCCACAATGATTTGCACTGAACAGGCGTGATCAGTGTTTTTGATGAAGGAATCTGCAATTAACCAGTGAACAAGTGCTTTCAGCAAATGAAAGGCTCTTATTTCTGCATCACCTTTAGACAGCTGCAGCATCAATCAGTTATCTGACATCTTTTTCTTAAGCACAGATAATCCAATATTCACAAGTGCAAATGACAGTATTAAAACTAGTAGGGACAATGGGGCCTAAACTCTTCCATCCATTTTCATAACATACAAAAGAAATTGAAGATCTGCACTATTTGAATCAGCACGATAAAAGCAAAACTCACCTCTTCCCATGTGCTGGAAGCCAAGGGATCTACTGTTGTAATGCTCCTGTCAGTGGCAGTAGGCTTGGTGTCCAGCAAAGCAACGGACAAAGTTTTCTCAATGTTATCTTTCTCATTATCCAAACGCACTGCCGCCATTACAGACAGCAACTTTAATGACTGCAAGTGTCATTGAATCATTTCAATAGATGCACAAGCAAGCAACAGGAGTAACATGTAAAAAATTAGCCATATATAGATTCTGCATACTGGAACGAGCAAGTTTGTTGATTGCTCGAATATCTTCCTTCCCTGTCCAAACTCTCGGCATAGAGTCAGCATCATGGCAGAACAATGTTGTAAACCTGGATTGCAAATGAAGCACATTAGGATATTAAAAGGTATTGAATCTAACTGATGAGTAAATCACAAACATAAAAGAGTGTCTACCGGTCCTTCATGAGTGCAAGGACTCCGCCGGCTTTTTCCCTTGCTTTTGCTTCAACCATGCCCCTTGCATGATCTTTTATAGCCAAAAGCATTTTTTCCTTGCTCTGTTCATCCAGGTCGAAACTGGAAAGGGCACCAGAGAACCCAGTTACTGCCGATTCGGTCTCAAGCGAAAGAAGTTTCCCAATAGCCGACCAGGTTTCATTATTAGCTCCTTCCAAAAGAGCTTCCACTGGTGCAGACAATGCTTCATTCAGTTTTGCCTGTAAAAACATAACATAATTTGTGCAGATCCCATCAACCACCATTAAGTGAAAGACGAAAAACCCTCCATCTGTAAAAAGAGAAGCTCGAGAACAGATGAAATATCTCTGCTCATCATGCTACCTCATATGCTTTTGTAAGCTCAGAGAGCTTCGCAGCACGGACTGAAGCAACATGGGCATCAATGTCACGCCGCAGCTTCTCCCGTGCTCTAGATGTATCCCATTTGGCTTGTTCAATTATGGCATCTGCTCAAAGTAAGATACAAAACTCATCCATACAGTTGGCGGTAAAATTCCTCTAATAACAAGTCAAAAGTAAGTAAAGCATGGCATGAACCTACAGAAAGGATTCCTAAATGCCCAGAATGTTATTTACCAATGAGACTATATTTTCACATCAGCCTCCAATCTCAGACATGAACCTTCATTTCTGATAGATACAAGTAAAAAGAACTAACAGGCCACTAAGGGAGCAAAAGCGCATGTACAAAAGGAGTCAAAGAACCAAAAAAGAGCTTAGTTACAAGACAAAGCACAACTACAAGCCTTCATTCTTGGCTTACTTTTTCAGAGCATTGACTTTACAGCATTAAGTCAAAAGAAGGCATTACAAGTTGACGTACCTGCACATCCTTTGTCAAACAGAGCCACATAAAACTGAGCGCAGTCATGAGCCGCTACAGAAAACCCTTCTCCTCCATTCAGAGCCTTATCAAATGCTTCTTTGAATTTATCTAGAGTTTCGCACCCAATATGTTCAAGAACAGATTGGAAAGCTGGTTTTACAAGCTGACGATTCACACAAAACACAATGAGCAACATATGATAAGATATCCTCAACAGACAGTCTCTCTGTGTAAGCTAACTTCAAGTGAAAACATCATGACTGAAATAAAAGTGTCATAAAGGAAAACTATTTCTACGTTCCAAGCAGCTGGAAGTGGTAGTCAAACAATATAACCCAAAAAAATGACGCACTTTAAACAAAGAAAAACATCCCATGACTTCTTACTTGAAGTAACTTTTCTTCAAGCTGCTTCCGCTTCAAGATCTAACACTCTCATCAAAATATACAGCCTCTGAGTCATACCTAATGAGCAGCACAAGAAACTTCATAAATAAAACATACTTACACTGATAGACGAATTTCAAACCATGACAAAACTTAAACTTCACCCAAAAAATAAAACAAGGAAACATTGCAAACAGAACAGGGCCCATAGCTATGGCCAAATTCAGCTAAGCCGTCAGCTAGGCAGCTGCTAAACTGTAAGGTGCGTTCGGTAACCATTTTGTTCCCAGAAACAATTTCTGTTTAGAAATCATTCTTTTTTATTCTGTTCACTTTGAAGACGTTGGGTAACTATCCAAAATTTCTATTCCCATGAAAGCAATGCATTTCGTAAAATCTCAGATTCTTTTTGTGAATTAGAATTTATTTTAATTTTTTTAGTACTTTTGTTATATTTTTCTCTTCTTCTTTTTTTCTCTTTTTTTCTTTTTCTTTTTTCATCCCTCTTCTTATTCTCTAGCCGGTCGCCAACCATGGAGAAGAAGAGAAGAGAAAAGAAAAGGAAAAGAAGAAAAGAAAAGATAAAAAAAAGAAAAAGAAAATTTGGCTTGATTCTGAAATCGTTCCCGTGAACAAAGAAGCAACTCTTTTCTATTTGTTCCAAATCTATTTCCAGGAGCAAAAAAGTTATCAAATGGATTTCTATTCCTTTTTTTTTTTGTTCTGGAAATAAAAAAGAATAGAATCAATTGCTATTTGACCAGTTAACAAACAGACCCTAACTAGCCATTACTCTCCTACAATCAGAAAACAGATCAATGAAACCAAAAGATGATTGCTCGAAAACAACCATTGTACAAACAGTTGATATCATCCTCAGATTGTGAGTAAAGGGGCCATTTCCAAACTGGAATATGATCACTTGAACAGAATAGCTATATCTCATCTACATAAGACCTCAACAGCTATATCTCATCTACTCAGCCTAGACCTCAACAACCCGATAGTAAATATATCAGAGAGGTAAATTGGCACAACCAAAAATTAAATAATACATATTTCAAAAAAGCCGAGGTTTCCTTCATGTTTGCACTTTAAAAAAATGCACTTCTTCCAAGCGAAAAAGAAAAAGCTCCTCCTGCCCCCACGTCATCAATGCCAGGAAAACTTAAAGAAACAATATTCTTAGAAGTAAGAACATGAAGCTGATTGCGCTGGATAACCTTAATGCACTTTAACAAACACAAATCCAGTTGCTGCACCACCATCTGTAATCCATCAGATAAAATTGCTTGTCTTACCCTGATAAGTAAGCGTCAAGAATTGAACTGACTTTCTTTCCAAAACCAGGAATTGGTCCCAAATGCACAGCCTCTTCAATCGAACACCAATCCTAACATGTTCAAAAGAGTTCGCTCAATCTTAATATGTGTAAGATAAAATGCATCTGCTTGCATTGCAAGATAGCAAAACAAGCCAAACAAGTTTAATATCCAGCAAGAACCAGATCGGTACCTCATTTTCAGTGAAACTGGAATATTTTTCGTGGGCGATTTCTTCACATCGTACAGTAGCAACCATGACCTTAACATGGAAAGCATGATGTATTAATTAGCATTCTCATCCAGTTGCCTTTCAATTAATTAACTCTCACCTTATGTGCAGGCAAGTCAAGGTCCTTATTCTCCTTGATGACCTTCCACATTTGCTGAGCACTAAAAGCAAATCCTGATGCAGGAACTACTCCCCTTCGATCTCCTGCGAGCCCACCAGGTGCAATAGAATGAAAGAACCGCTGTCTAAGGATGGCCACCTTTTTGTCCAAGGAAAATTCGTCAAAAAATTAGTACAGATATAATGTATTTGGCAACCAACGGCCCAAATTCCACAAAAGAGCAAAAGAAGATGAGATGGAAACATAACACGTCTCAAAATATAATTGATTGAGAATGGGAACAGGAGTAGTGAAAATCACTAAACTCAATAAGGACAATGGAGCAATGACAGGCCTCCAAAAAAATAAGAGATAGCTGTCAATGATGAGTGGCATTTCCACAGATATTCCAAAACTTCTGCTTATGAGAACCAAAGTTTTGTCTCAAACAGTGGATTTATGTGAAGAAAACGGCGCCCACTGCAGCATTTGAGAATCTTGTCCAAACAAAACAACAAAGCCCACATAAAACTTGGGCAATCGTACTCTAGATCCAAACATGCTTCCATGTGGTGCAAGGTAGGTATACCTGCTCTTTAAATAGCTCTTCCTTCTCTTCATAACTAGACAGAGCAGTAACCTCAACCTGTACAGCAGGAAAGAGTCATTAGGATGAACTTCATTACAATGATTAGAGGGAAAAGCAACTTATTGAGAGTAACTCATACAAGCATCAAAGCACCTACATTAAAAAATTCACTGATAGGAGTTTCCTTGTGCGCTTGTGGCTTAGGAACATTGTCCCATATCTGCAGGAAAATACCAAATGAAACCAGGAACAACTTTACAAAGTCAGTTTTCAATGGGAAATGCGACAAGCCTCACCTTCTGCACATCTTCTCTCAAGACAGGTTCTAGATTTTCCAGAGGAGTCTGTATAAAAAGAAAAGGCAGTGAACACATAAAAAAAAAGAAAAATCAACTCAGATCGGTAAAACTTACCAGACGCAGCCAAAACGAGCAGATAAAAACCATCACAATCCAAAATGAAAACACGATTAAGTATAGATACTAACCCTTGTTTTATCCCGTATGACAAACAACAGAGTTGTTTTCCGAGGGCTAAACAATCGCATCATGACCTTCAAGAAGAGTCACAACTTCATCATTAGCTCTTAGAACTAAACATTTAGCTTATCTCAACGCAAGAAGACAAGAAATACCTGGAATACAGTTTTCAGAAGAGGCTTGTTGGCAGCTTGTTCCCGGCCAATATCATGACACCACCTATGAAAATATGCTTAAAAGGGCACTAGGAAAATACTAAAACAACAACCTCATAGATAGCATGGCAGAAACAGAAACAATATCTCACTAGAGGAAAGCAAAAGCCTCACATGTTAATGAGCACTATATCGGAGACAGCCAAAGCGAAAAGAGCACTCTGCTTTTCAA
The DNA here is from genome assembly GCA_014182565.1 of Eucalyptus marginata. Lineage (NCBI taxonomy): Eukaryota > Viridiplantae > Streptophyta > Magnoliopsida > Myrtales > Myrtaceae > Eucalyptus > Eucalyptus marginata. The sequence goes on from CM024594.1 coordinate 34,635,393, forward strand.
AAGCAGTATCGTCCTGAAAATAAAAATGACACTGGTTAAGGAGCTGCGAGAATGCTAATTACTGCTTACTCAAACCAAGTGTAAATCAGGAGAGTTTCAATGAGCATCAGCTACACATAAATCAACCTTCTGGGTTAGTAAGATGAGCAAAGACATACAAAAGTGGAAAAGAAAGTTAAGATCACACAGCAGCTACCCAAAGCACAAATTAATGTTTCCACATGTACAAAAATTTAGAATTTGCAATTACTTATGGATAAAAATAAGTAGTTAAACATGGACAAGATAAGCTATTATAACTCCATGTAGAATCATCTCGTAAATATACCTCTCCTCTTTCTCTTCCATCAGTTCCCTCCAAGTCCATAACCAGAGTACACGGTTCAATGTCCGCAGCTTTCGCCAGCCATATACCTTTGGTGGTTTGAGACCTGGAAAAATACCAAACTGGTTTTAGAGTTTCTGAATCCAAATCCTTCATTAGAGTGAGTGAAAAGTTGGTTTGTAGACATGCCTCCCTTTAAAAGCATCCATCTCCCTAAACTTGGTGCGAAATAGATGATTTAACAGTGTACTCTTCCCTGTTGGATATCATACGAAACAATAGAATAAGTTTGAAACTCGCAAAAGAAAAGATACGTAGATGAAAACAAAAAAGCAGCAATTTTCCACATGGTGCCCTGAAGGTAATGGCTTTGCTGAAAATAAAAATTTAAGGTGAAGAAACTGTATTAAACTGAATTTGAACAACTTGACAAATCGACAATGGTACCCAGCAAAAATTTGTTTCTTTTAAGAACATTTCACAGCCTTACCAAACATTTCATGTAATCTACATTTAGCAAATAAAGCAAATTCCAAAGCAAGTCATTGGGAGTAAATACACACCACTACTTTGAGGACCCATGATGGAGACAACGGCGTAAGAAAGGCCACATTCCCTCAATTTGACCTCCTTGATGAAATTGTCCAGTCCATCGATATTGAATACTCCATCTCCATCAATAAGTTGAGTAGAAGAACATTCACCAGAATTATCTGAGAAAAAAGATGTCCAAATTAGCAAGTCAAAAAGAGAATTGACACAATAAACCAATACACTATGCCTAGAGTAGGCAAGACGAAACTAACAACTCGTGATCGAGAATGAAAGCCTCAGATCCTACATAATGCGCAAGTACCTATATGGCTAAAAGTAGTTGAGAGGTTGATTTCACTCTTTCGACAATTTTATCAAACCACATATTTCTCATAACGATGAAGTAAGTGAATCAATCCTTGTCAATCTTTCGAAACATAGCTGTCAACAACAATCTAGAATCCATCTTTGCAGTGCTTGGGACATGATTATATCGACATCCTGTTAGACTAACACCTTCTGAGGGAGATGATTAATATCATCAGCTACCCTTTGCACCTCAATCAAAAGGGTTCTCACGAAGAAACTTCTTAATCTTCACAGTCGCTCTTCTAACCTCAAACAACTAAAGCTCTCTTTTACAGGTCCTCGAGAGCTGAAACAATCGTCCTCGAGCTAACTCAGCAACAAACGCGATCCGAAGTAGAGAGAGGAAACAGTCATGCCACGCAACAGCATCCGGATCAAAATCGAAGGCAAACACGAGCTGTTACGTAATGGCGATTCGCAACCAGCAGATGCATTAATTCGACATTACAAGCGAAGGGGAAATTTAAGACCCGGCAGCAACAGTTACGAGAATCCCTAATTAAAACGCAAAGGCCAACGGCAGTTCAGAGATTCCCAGAATCGATACGAGATTGCCATCGCGGCAATCAGAGACTATCAATCGCGAGAAGAAAGCGTGCGAAGAGCAAGTTTAAACACGCAAACAAAGAAATCGGTTCATGATTCGAGCAAATATACCCATTGGCGGCGGATCGAACGAGGGGCCGATCGGACGATCGAATGCGGAAGCGTCGCGAGATTCGGTCCGCCGGAGATGGAGATCGATCCGATCCGATCGATCGATCTACCGAGAGAGAGACGGCGAAAGCGAGGGATGAAGGAGAAGCAGTGACAGGATCCGCGAGAGAGAGGTACGTCGGGTTTCAACCTCGTCTGTTCTCCAGAAAAGTTAAGAGTCGGACTGATCCTTTATGATGAGGGAATAATACCCCCGTAATGGAAAAAAAAAAAAAAAAGGAATGAGAATATTTCTGTAGTAGAGTGACAAATTTATTTTTTTTATGTGTTTTGGTCGGGAAAAAAGGGGGCTGCATTGGAACTAATAAATTTTCGCCTTTCAAAAATTTGACCAAAACGGGATTTATAAAAAAAAAAAAATATTTACTAGCTAAAGAGTGCTCAAAATGTATGGTTAAGTAACCAAACAATAATCAGTCATCATATTGTCATAACAATTTTCAAGATTGTTCTTCTTCTTCTTTTTTTTCCAACTAAAATCGCAGATATGTCATAATTAATTCGCCTGAAATCTTGAACTTCATTGTAGGACGGAATAATTTGTTTTTAGTAAATATCATTGACCAAATAATTTCTTATATGAGTATTTTTCGGTCCTTGTTCGTGTCCATGAAGTTCGTTTATAACATATATTTGAGGGTAATTTTCATTTTGACTTTTCCTGACAATTCAATATTAAATTATAATTTTATGTTGAATACATTAAATCATCTCAAAATCACATGAATATAATGTCAAGGTGTAGAGTACTTCAAACTGTTGTTATGATTTACTAAAATTGGAATTAGTAATTTTATTTTTAGAAATTTTGGTTAGAGTAGAGTATTTTAGAAAGCTTCAAAATATGTGCATCCTTGAAATTTAGTGTGGATAATTACATATCGTACCTTTTAATGAGAAAGATTGGAAGCAAAATTACATGACACCCATGCAAATTTTCATAAGGTGAAAATAAAAATTCTGTTTAGAAAACCTCAAAAAATGATGAAATACATAACAATTTCCAAGAGTATACTCGATCCTAGTCCAACTTCCGCTCAAATTACAACTAAATGTCAAGAAACTGAATTTGACAATATCTAGGATTCTTCGAACAATGTAATATCTCACATCAGGTAAATCCTCAATTAATTTAATTGGTATTTTTTCATGAAAAACAAACAAGAGATGAAGAGGACTCTAGAGGTACTACTAATTAAGGCGAGGAATTCGTTATAAAAATTTAACCGTGCTACTAATTGGACAGTTCTGAGTGGTTCCCACCAGAAAGTGGACCTACTAAATCAAATAAGCGTAATCGATTAGACCGAACCAGTAATGGATTCAAAGTATATTACTTTTCATTTTATTATTCACCACGATAGTGGGCCCAAAGTATCTTATTTTTTTATTTTGTTATCCAGCAAAGGCAAAAAGTACAAATTACTCGCGAGAGTAATGTCTTTTTGTAATTAGTAATTTATCATAACTTTCAATACATTTTGGAACTTTTGCGAAAGATAACAAAATATTTTAAAAGAAAAAGTAGCGGATTGGAGGAAAGCTCAGCCTGGAGCATGTGCATTCTCAGTCTCGATGGGGGGAGTGGCTGGCACGTAAGCACTTTGGTAACTTGCGCCGTGGACTTGACATGTGACTCCTGTCTTTTGTCTTCCATTGATTGAAGCTCTCGTGCCATTTGATAAAGAATTAGGGCTTTAATCTCACAATGGTATTGGCCAATTACACATCCGGTTTCGAATGACTTTTAATTTTTGCTTTTCGCATAAATTTCACCACTTGATTTTTTTTTTTTTTTACATCCAAAGCTCTCGAGACTTACATGACATTCATCCATCAACACAAAAAAATTTATATAATATTTTGAATTTTGATTGAGTGGGAGTAAGTAAGCTCATTCTAATTAGAAAAAATAACGTAAATGATCTCTCAACTCTGGTTCAATATGGATTTTTAAACATTTTCATATAATATAGGGACTGCATTGAATATTTACAAATAATTCATGAACCATATCGAGCAAATTAAAAGTCTAGAAATTGCATTGTACATTATGTAGAAATTCAAATATCACATTGCACCAATTGAAAAAGTCTATGAATGATATTGCACATCGAATCAAAGTTCAGGGACTATTTACTCTGTTATTTATTAAAAAATTTAAGGGTGACATTGCATATTGAACTAAAGTTTGAAGACTGTTTGTTCTATTATCCTTTTTAATTAAATGTAAGTAAACGAGCGTTTAATTCTTAATCAACCCCCAAGTCCACTCAACTCTACCTTAATTTTCTCTTTACCCACTCAAGTGATTAGGGAAAGCAATAGCAAGTCAAGTTGGATGGGCTTGAATGATTTTCCATAGCATGTGTGACAACGACTCAAGCTGCCAAGCGCATGCGCGCGTCCCCAAATTCCCACGTTAATAAATAAAACACCATGATTAACATAATAAGCACACATTTTCATTTTCTTACAAGCAATTTCCTGGTTTATATTTTCTTTTCAAACGCGTTCAAAAATACCTGTGGACCTCTAGTCACCGTAATTACAATTTTAAGCATTTACCGTCCAGTCAATTAGGTCTCTGAATTTATCTTTAAGCATAATTTAATTATGAAAAGTCGCACTTGGCTTGCCATAATAAATTCGAGAATCGGCTTAAAAAATGAGAAATATTTAGGATTTATTTTACTAAAACAAAACCGATGGATCCAACTAGGGGTGTGCAAAGCCAGGCGGGCGGTTCCGACCTAGACCAGGAACCGCCCGCTGGGGCGGTTCAAAAAATCAAACCGGGATCCACCCGTTTGTTGCATGGATCCACCGGGAACCTGACCATGGTCCTGGTTCGGTTCCCAGTGGATCTATGGAACCGGTCTCACCGACCACGAGATGAAAATCTTAATTAGTTTCAAATAAAATCCGAGAAAGGATGTTCTTATATAAAATGCCAACATTCTGCTATAACCTCGACAAACAAACCTAGAGAAAAATAAACAAAAGAACTAGGAAAGACCATATTAGAGTTCAAAGACTCACCAAAAGAGAATTTTGTTCGCAAACACTTCGGCAACTCTAAAACTTCCATAAGAATTGAAAGAAGAAGACGTTCGTCAAGGGTGGTTGGTTTGCGGAAGCTACGGACTGAAAGAAGACTTCAACCAGAAACCTGGGAGAGACACGGCGCAAAGTGCTAACGCTATCTAGGGTTTGTTTTGTTTTATTAATTTTTAATATTAAAATTAATCGGTCCCGGTCCAGGTGGGGCGGGCGGGCGGATCCGCTTCGTGGACCGAACCGGCCGGGCATCTGCCTGCTCCCAAAATGGGCCCGAACCGACCGGATCCCGCAACCGCTTGCTTCCCGGCGGTTCGGTTCCCGGACCAGGCGGCCCGGGCGGGCCCTGGGATTTTGCACACCCCTAGATCCAACTCGATCGATGTGCCGAGTTGTCATCGCCCTGTCCCGACTTTTTAATCGAGCCGCTCACCGCCGACTCCCATCCGGTGGCCCCATCTCGGCCGTCCATCGACTTTCTTTCCTTCTGAAATGATGCCAAAGGGACGGGGACGGTGTGATGCGGGATCTCACTGCCCCTTTCCAGCGCGTGGGATCACGGCTCGATCCTCGCCGTCCACGTTGCACTCCATCGGGTGCTTTTTGATTTTAAAGTGGATCCCACACGTGTGCTCATACTTACTTTTCCAATTTTCTTTATCCCTTTTTCTTTTCTTTTAAAATCCTCGTTGCCCATTTAATAACAAAAAGAGGTGGGGACATTCCCAATGCGCATGTCCGCCGGCGATTTAGGTGCTGCATGGTAACCTTCCCCAAATTTTATTCTTTTGTTCCCCTAACAAAAAGAATAAACCTCGTTTGATAATCTAAGTTGATTTCTATTCCCTAATAAAAAGTTAAATTTAATAAAACGAAAAAAAAAATTCTCATTCCTCGAACAATTTAAAAATAAGCAAATTTTTTTTTTTTATTTTTGTTTTATTTCTCTCTTCCGTGTCACCTCCAACCGCCGTGAGCCACCGCCGACCGCCGCCCGCCGCCGCCGACCGTGAGCAAGAATAAAAAATAAAAATAAAAACAAATAAATACAAAAATCAAATAAATACAAAAAAAAACAAATAAATACAAATAAAAAACAAACGCAAGAAAATAAAAAAACAAAAACAAATAAAAACAAATAAATACAAATAAAACAAATAAAAAACAAAAATAAGAAAAATAAATACAAAAAAAATAAATACAAAAACAAATAAAAATAAATAAATACAAAAACAAACGCAAGAAAATAAAAAAAAAAATAAATACAAAAAAAACAAATAAAAAACAAAAATAAGAAAAATAAATACAAAAATAAATAAATACAAAAACAAATAAAAAACAAATAAATACAAATAAAAAACAAACGCAAGAAAATAAAAAAAACACATAAAAACAAATAAATACAAAAAACAAATAAATAAATAAAAACAAATAAATACAAATAAATACAAATAAAACAAATAAATACAAATAAAAACAAACGCAAGAAAATAAAAAAACAAATAAAAAATAAAAAATAAATAAATACAAAAACAAATAAAAAACAAATAAATACAAAAAAAGCAAATAAATACAAAAAAAAAATAAATACAAAAACAAATAAAAATACAAATAAATACAAATAAAAATGCAAGAAAATAAAAAAACAAATAAAATACAAATAAAATACAAATAAATAAAATACAAAAATACAAAAAAAAAAAGAATAAAAAAAAAAAAATAAATAAATACAAAAAGAATAAAAAAACAAATAAAAAGGAACAAATAAAAAACAAATAAATACAAAAAAGAATCGTTGCGTTACTAAACGCATTTCTATTCTTTTTCTATTCCAAGAGTAGAAATTTTGTGCGGTTATCAAACGGGTTCTTTTTGAAATCGTTCCCTAATAGAAATAGAAAACTATTTCGGAAAAAACTCTTCCCACCAAGAAATTTTACCACGCGCACCCTTAATTCCCTCGTCCCAAAAGTCGGCGATTCATAATTGCTTCACCGTCAAGAAATGAAAAGCGGAAGAAGAGTATGGGTTTAGCTTATGCTGCATATATTAAGTAAATTGATCCAATTATTGCATAAATATAGACAGATCGGGACAATATTTAATACCCGTTACACTTGAACTTGAGCTAGGTAGATTTGTCACATTAGGTCCGCCCTGACCTAACAACTTTATGATGGAAAAACGGTCCAAATTACTTTAGGATCTACCTGACATAGCTTTGCTAATGGATTTTCGGCCTATGAGGATCTTAGGCTTAAATTTTGTCCATTTGTTAAAAGGTTTTAAAAGCCCATTTGTGAACTACGATGCATTTGTAAGGAAGTTTCTCTGAGGGCACCTGAATTTTATTTTATTTCTCATCTCAACCCCATTCAATAATCATAAGTCTAATTTTATGCTTTTAAACCCTCAATTCTACTCAACAAATCCATGAACATGGACCGTCACCGAGGGTCTAGTGTTGCTAAAGGTCGATGATTGCAGGTTAGTCAAGTGAGATCTAAGCCATATATGAAGAATCTAGGGTTGCCCCTGAGCTCGCCATTGTTTAGAGATTTGGTTGCCGCTGTTCCCAGCTCTGGCATCTGAGCTTAATGGCCAATCGCCTAGGGTACGTATGATACTCGTCCCAGGTTTATATTTGGCTTGACAAGATTGCAGAGGAAGGGGCTGAAATCGCACAACATTGGTATCTAGGACTTTGCGAAGATGGGATTTTGGAGATCTAGGCCGCTAGCGTGAGTCACTTTGGTTGCGCGAACTCCGGCGTCAACTCACCTAGGGTCACACCACCTTGGCAACAATTGTCGCTGAAGCTTCTAGCTTCGCTTGCCACTATTGTAATTTTTTTTTTATTATCATAAAGTCATTTATGTAAATACTATTTGCTATTTCGAAAAGGTTCTTTAGCTTGTATGCACATAGTGTTTACCCAAAGCTATTCGAATTTCATTAAAAATTCCTTCACCTAAAATCCTTTGCATCTGTGTAAAGGCGTTTCTCACTCTCCCAGACGCCCTCCTTAGTCATAAATGAGTTTGGAAGGCTTTTTCAGACACAATTTAAGCACTGGACCCATCCCATAGGCCCCGATGTAAATGCGGCAAAAATGGTTCACGAGTCGGGCTTTTCTTCCTAATTATTTTGTTGATCCCTAAATGTTGTCCTTTGAAGTCTTTGGTTTTGAGTATGGTTGGTTTGCATTGGTTTACTTGGTGGAACTTTCGGTTGTCTATTTCCCAGCTTGAGAAGGCTCACCATGCCAATCTTCATCGTGTTGACACAAAAAAGTCAATTCAAATATCATTGGTTTCTTAATTTTGGAACAAGATCTTCTCACTTTCCTTTTCAAGTAAAAACATCATGATTTAGGGTGCGTTTGGGAAGACTTTTAGGAAAAGTCTTTAGAAAAATGTAAAGGCCTTTGAGTTAAAGATGTTTTCCAAAATGCAAATTATGTTTGGTAAATTTTATTGTAAAAGTCCATTATAAAGTATCTTTGAGTAAAATGGTGTTTGGGAAAATTATATTTGCAAAGCCTTTTATTATTCATAAAAAAAAGAAAAAGAAAAAGTTGGCCGGCTAGAACAAGTAGTCGCCAGCGAGGAGCAGACAGTCCGGCGAAGGGCAGGCAGTCCGATGCAAGCTGTCTGGCAGAGGTAGGCAGTTCGGCGAGGGTTGTGCGACCCTCCGGCGACTGCGGCGATCGACCCGATCACCGTGTTGCTTGTTGGAGGGTCGCACGACCTAGATCACGCGGCCTCGGCGGAGGTCGCGGCGCGTCAGGCGATCCTCCAGCGAGGGTCGCGGTGATCGGATCTAAGGTCGCGACTCGCGACCCATCTGGTTGCATATCTGATGGAGGTCGCGATGCCAGCGACTGCATCTGGTCGCAACCAGATCTGCGACCATAGATGGGTCGCGACCTCCGCGGCCACCGCATCTGGTCGTGACCAGATCTGCAATTAGATGGGTCGTGCGGCCCCAGCGACCTCTACGCGGAGGTCGCGGTGCGGCGGGCACGATGGTCGCCGGCGATTGCGACCACCTTGGTCACGACCTTTCGCTGCGATGCGCATCTCGGTCGCGCGACATCTACGACTAGATGGGTCGCGTGGCCCTGGCAACCACTGCGCGGCGAGCGTGACGGTCGCCAATGACTGCCTACCCTTCGCCGGCGACCGCTCATGGAGAAGAAGAAGATGAATAGTGAGGGCAAAATCGGAAAGTTGAAAAATCAGCGAGGATAATTTGGGAAGAATTTTTTTTTTTCTTATCCCCTTAGCTTGGCATGCCAAGGGTGCCTTGGGCTTTCAGCCTTCAAAAGGCAGACTTTCAACTAAGGGGGTTTACAAAAACATTTGCCAAACGCTCATTTTTAGCCCAAAGGGCTTTGGAGGCCTAAAATGGCTTGGAAATGCCACATCCAAACGCACCCCCATTCGTTTGTTTCCGGTGGTCTCCAGACAACTCATCTGCCTTAGGAAGTTCTGATGAGAATGGCATTTTGAGATACCTGGGATCATGAAAACTTGTGAAGTTATTGAGTATCCTGAATGATAGGGTATGTCTCTTTTTTAGTTTTTTGGTCGGACGTCTCTTGTCTCCCTGTAATATTTTTGTTTTGTGGGTGTATAATGGTGACAGACGGCAGAAGGCGGAATGATACTTCCGGTTTCCTTTTCTGGCATTATGGCGGTAGCTCTCCACAATTGACTCTGTCTACAATATATTTTGTATCTTTTTCTAACTTCTAGGTTGTTAGTGAGAGGCACCTCTTGGTGCTCTTTCATAATCTGAAAATGGATAATAGGAAAACTTACATCAGTTACCTGCACTAACTGTACACAAGATCAGGTTGGTAACTTGGCATGGCCAGTTGTATTTAAACATGCCTTCATATTTGGCACATCAAACAGAATATAGCAGCTACAATATCGTTACATTTTGCCTTAATCGTTTCAGAAGGTGCTATTCAGTTTGCTTCGCCGGGTCCTTTTGATTGTTCTTCATACGACAAGTTTAGAGAAAACTTTTCTTAGCAGTTGCTAGTCTGCTGCATTAAGTACTTCTTGTTTGAGATAAGATATGTTTAACGGGAAGATGCAGTACTGGGTAGGACACAATAGTTAAAATTAGACCTAGTGTTTTCATCACACAACGAAACCTTAATGGTGAAGTTATATGCTGTTTTCGTGAATTGATATTATCAACAATACTTCCTGCATATTCCTTGTGTTATTTGTCGATAAATCTTTCGTCATTTTCCAGAATGATTAGATTCAATCCATAACACACTCAGTCTCTCTCGCTCTTGCTTAAATAGACAGAGCTAGAACCAAGGTATCGGATGCATAGATAGTGATCATTTTGGCCTTTAATCTTGAGAAGTTCGGTGTTCATGTGCAACATGTGCTGCAACTAAGGATGATCTTGGGTGGTTTTCTCTTGGAGATCAGGATTTGCTTAGATTCTATAAGTATGGATTGGAATCTTCTGGTTGGTATTTTACGAAGTTATACATTGATAGAGACTCCCTAGGGCTCAAGTAATGAACCGGGCATCTCTTTGCTGACATCAAATGAATAAATATAATATTGTAAAGGCAAGAGAGAAGACAAAGCACCGATGACAATAAAAAGAAGAGGTCAACGCCCATAAACCAAATTCAATAATAGCAAGATGTGACACTAATTTTTGGAATATCTATGAAGTAGTTGTACCAGTTTTTTTGAACTTTAAAGCACTAAATAGCCAGCCTTAGAATATCTATTGTACCTATGACAATCGCATGACAATAGTATGGCATCCACGAATGGCTAAAGGCCTTCAGCTTTTACCACAAAAAATAATTAGCCTTACAATATCAATTGTACTCATGATAATTGCATGACAATCGTATGACATCCACGAATGGATAAAGTCCTTCAGCTTTTACCACAAAACACCGAGATTAGACAGAGCCATGAAGGCTTTTCTGTGTGCAAACATCTTTTAGGTCCCAACAATAGGGTCTTGAATTATCAATGTGACATTATTCTAGGATTAGGGCTGTTAATATGGGTCACAAAATGCTTTATATAATATGGGTCAAAATGGTTTCCAAAGAAAAAAGACCAAAAAAAAAAAAAATATTGGTTTTAGTGGGTTAAGCAATAATCCCACTTTCAACCTAAACCGAGAAAAATGAAATTTTATATATGCTCCTCTTTCTCCCCCTGTAGACGACGAGGCAGCACCACCGCCCTCACTCTAAAGCTCCTAGCCTCTCCCTCTCCCCCTCAAATGTCGCAGTCCCCTTCCGCCAAGAAAAAAAAAAGTGTCAAGCAAAAGCAACAAAGATAAATATATCGGACACCAAAGCAGAACTCCAGAAGTAAAATACCTAAGAAGTGTCCTAATTCCTTCGAATCCCAAAACAGCTAACGCAACAGTTTCCAACCAATGTTGCAACTTCTCACGCCTCTTCGCTTCCTGAAAGAAGAGAGCAAATAATAGAATAGCTCCAGTAGTGAAAGAACTTCAGAGATGTTCGTCTATGATGGTAAGTTGACCATCATATGTTGATAGTCTCAAAGTCAAGTGGCAAGCAAATGTGGAGCGGTGCTTAGAATTGATCTTGAATATCCATTCTTTCCTTTTTTGTCCTGTTAGTGTGTGTTGGGGTGCAGGGATGATGACATGGCATTTTAAAATAATAATAACAATGGCGTTTATACTACTAAACATCTTTTTACGATATAGGTATCGTGCCTGAGCAGAAATTGCTTTAGTGATGATGTACTCAGTCTCCGCCTCAAATTGTCTCCACAATGATTTGCACTTATCTGGTGCGATCAGTGTTTCTGATGAAGGAATCTGCAATTAAACAGTGAATAAGTGCTCTCAGCAAATGAAAGGCTCTTGTATATTGAGTTAAAGGAGCAATAACATATACTATGCAGTTTGTCGGTTGTACATTGGCTTATTTCAGCATCACCTTCGGACAGTGGCAGCGTCAATCAGTAATGTGACACCTTCTTTTAGCACACGATAATCCAATTTTCACAAGTGCAGATGATAACATCAAAACTAGTATGGACAGTGGGGCCTAAACTCTTCCATCCATTTTCATAAGAGACGAGAAATTAAATATCTGCATTAATTGAACCAGCACCATAAAATCAAAACTCACCTCTTTCCATGTGCCGAAAGCCAAGGGATCTACTGTTGCAATGCTCCTGACTGTGGCATTAGGCTTTGTGTCCAGCAAAGCAGCGGACAAAGTTCTCTCGATGTTATCTCTCTCATCATCCAAACGCACTGCTGCCATTACAGACAGCACCTTTAACGACTGCAAGTGTCGTTGAATCATTTCTGTAAAAGATCCATAAGCAAGAAACAGGAGAAACATGTAAAAATTTGCCGCATATAAATTTTGCATACTGCTGAATGAGCAAATTGTGTGATTGCTTGAATATTTTCCTTCCCTGTCCAAACTCTTTGCATATGGTCAGCATCATAGCTGAACAATGTTAAAAACCTGGATTGAAAATGAAGCTCATAAGGATGTCAAGAGGCATTGAATCTAACTGATGAGAAAATCACAAACTGCATACCGGCCCTTCATGTGTGAGAGGACTTGTCGAGCTTTTTTCCTTGCTTCCGCTTCAACCACGCCCCTTGCATGATCTTTGATACCCACGAGCAATTTTTCCTTGCTCTGTTCATCCATGTCAAAACCAGAAAGGGCACCAGAGAACCGACTCACTGCCGATTTGATAAGTTTCCTGATAGCTGACCAGGTTTCACTATTAGCTTGAGCCAAAAGAGCTCGCACTGGTCCAGACAATGCTTCATCAAGTCTTTCCTGTAAAAACATAATAAAATTTGTGCAGATCACATCAACCTCCATTAAGTGAAAGGGGGAAAAACCCTCCATCTGTAAAAGGAGAAGCTCAAGAGCAGATGAAATATCTCTGTTCATTATGCTACCTCATATTCTTCTGTAAGCTCAGAGAGCTTGGCAGCAAGGACTGAAGCAACATGGGCATCAATGCCACGCCGCAACTTCTCCCGTGCTCCAGATGTATCCCATTGGGCTTGTTCAATCACGGCATCTGTTCAAAGTATGATATGAATCTTATACAGTCGGTGGTAAAATTTCTCCAATAACAAGTCGAAAGTAAAGCATGGCATGAACCTACAAATAGTTTCCTTGGAGCCCAGTGTGTTATCTACCAACAAGACCATATTTTCACATCAGCCTCCAGTCTCAGACACAAAACCTTCATTTCTGATAGATACAAGTAAAACAACTAATAGGCCACCAAGGGAGTGCAAATGCACATACAGAAAGAGTTGAGGAACGACAAAAGATCTCAGTTACAAGACAAAGCACCACGATAAGCCTTCATTCTTGGCCTACTTTTTCAGAGCATTAACTTTACAACATTAGGCCAAACGAAGGCATTACAAGCTGCCGTACCTGCACATCTTTTGTCAAATAGAGCCATATAAAACTGAGTGCAGTCATAAGCAGCCACAGAAAACCCTTCTCCTCCATTCAAAGCCTTATCAAATGCTTCCTTGAACTTATCTAGAGTTCCGCACTGAATATGTCCAAGAACAGATTGGAAAGCTGGTTGTACAAGCTGACGTATCACACAAAACACGACAAGCAACATATGATAAGATATCCTCAACAGACAGTCTCTCTATGTAAACTAACTTCAAATGAAAACATCATGACTGAAATAAAAATGTGTCAGAAAGGAAAAATATTTCCACATTCCAAGCGGCTTGAAGTGGTAGTCATACAATGGAACCCCAAAATGATGCACTCTAAGCAAGGAAAAACGTCCCATAACTTCTTACTTGAAGTGATTTTTCTTCAAGCTGCTTCCGTTTCAAAGATCTAACATTCTTGTCAAAATATACAGCCTCTGATTCATGCCTAATAAGGAGCACAAGAAACTTCATTAATAGAACATACTTATATTGATAGACAAATTCTGACCCCGATAGAACTTAATCTTCACCCAAAAATAAAGCAAGGAAACATTGCAAACAGAACAGGGTCCATAGCTATGGCCAAGTTAAGCTAAGCTGTCAGCTAGGCAACTGCTACACTGTAACTAGCCATTACTCTCCTACTATCATGAAACCAGATCAATCAAATGAAAAGATGATTGCTCGAAAGCAACCATCGAACAACCGGTTGAAACAATACTCAGATTGTGAATGAAGGGGGCCATTTCCAAACTGGAATGATCACTTGAACAGAATAGCCATATCTCATCCACACAGGCCAGACCTCGACACATATATATATCATCTACTCAGGCTAGACCTCAACATCCAGATTGTAGATATATCACAGAGGCAAACTTGTACAACCTAAAATTAAACAATATAAACTTCATATAAGCTGAGGTTTCCTTTGTGGTTGCTCTTTATAAAATGCGCTTGTTTCAAGAAAAGAAAATGCTCCTACCCCACTTCATGTAAGCCGGGAAAAACTTAAAGAAGCAACATTCTTAGAAGTAAGAATATGAAGCCGATTGCACTGGATAACCTTAATATACTTGCATTATTTAATAAACATAAAATCCAGTTTCTGCACCCCTCTGTGTAATTCATCAGATAAAATTATTATCTTACCTTGATAAACGAACCTCAATAATTGAACTGAGTTTCTTTCCAAAACCAGGAACTGGTCCTGACCACGCAGCCACTAAAATCAAATGCCAATCCTAACATGTTTAGAAGAGTTAGCCCGATCTTAATATGTGTAAGATAAAATGCATCTGCTTGCATTTCAAAATAGCGAAACAGACAAGTAAGTTTAATGTCCAGCAAGAACCCAGATCAATACCTCATTTTCAGTAAAACTGGAATATTTTTCATCGGCAATTCTTTCACATCGTTCGGTAGCAACTACTCGTTCGGTAGCAACTACGACCTTTAACGCGGATAGCATGATGCATACATTAGCATTCGCATTCTCCTTATCAACAATATATCCAGTGGCTTTTCAATTAATCTCTCACCTTGTGTGCAGGCAAGTCAAGGTCCTTATTCTCCTTGATGACCTTCCACATCTGCTGGGCGTTAAAAGAAAATCCTAAAGCAGGAACTACTCCCCCTTTGATCTCTGGTGAGACCGCCAGGTGCAATAGAATGAAAGAACCGCTGTCTAAGGATGGCTACCTTTTCATCCGACGAAATTCAACAATGTGGCAAAAAATTAGTAAAAATAAAAAGATATAATCAAATTGGCAGCCAATGGTCCAAATTCCACAAAAGAGCAAAAGCTCAAAGTGAAAGTATAATTGATTAAGAAAGGGAACAGGAGTAGTGAAAATCACCAAACTCAATAAGGATGATTGAGCAATGATAAGCCCCAACAAAATAAGAAATAGCTGTCAATGATGAGTGGCATTTCCACAGATATTCCAAAACTTATGCTTATGAGGACCAAAGTTTTGTCTTAAACAGTACTCAAGTACAGGATTTGTGTGAAGGAAATAGCGCCCACTGCAGCATTTAAGAATCTTGTAAACACAACAACAAAGCTAACAAAAAAAATGGGCAATCCTACTCTAGATCCAAACATGCTTCCATGTGGTGCAAGGTAGGTATACCTGCTCTTTAAATTGCTCTTCCTTCTTTTCATAATTAGACAGAGCAACAACCTCAACCTGAACAGCAGAAAAGAGTCACTTCATTACTACAATTAAAGGCAAAAGCAAATTATTGAGAGGAACTCATACAAGCATCAAAGCACCTACATTAAAAAATTCACTGAGAGGAGTTTCCTTGTGTGCTTGTGGCTTAGGAACATTGTCCCATATCTGCAGGAAAATACTAAATGAAAACAGGAACTACTTTACAAAGTCGATTTTTAATCGAAAATGCGACAACCCTCACCTTCTGCACATCTTCTCACTAAAGGTTCTAGATATTCCAGAGGAGTCTACATAAAAAGAAAAGGCAGTGAACATATAAAAGAAAATCAACTCATATAACCAAAATGAGCAGATAAAAACCATCACAAGTTAAAATGGAAACATGATTAAGTATAGGTACCCACCCTTGTTTTATCCCTTATGACGAACAACAGAGTTGTTTTCCGAGGGCTGAACAATTGCATCATGACCTTCAAGAAGAGTCACAACTTTATCATCAACTCTTAGAACTAGAAATTTAGCTTATCTTAACGCAAGAAGACAAGAAATACCGAGAATACGGTTTTCAGAAGAGGCCTGTTGGCAGCTCGTACACAGCCAATAAAACAACACCACCTATGAAAAAGATGCTTGAAAAGGCACTAGGAAAATACTAAAATAACAACCTCGTAGATAACATGGCAGAGACAGAAACGGTATCTCACTAGAGCAAAGCAAAAGACTCACATGTTAATGAGCACTATATCGGAGACAGCCAAAGCGAAAAGAGCACTCTGCTTTTCAAAAGTAGTATCCTGAATAAAATGACACTGGTTAAGAAGCTGCGAGATTGCTAATTGCTGCTTACTCAAACCAAGTGTAAATTAGGTGAGTTTCAATGAGCATCAGCTACACATAAATCAATCTTCTGGGTTGGTAAGATAAGCAAAGACATACAAAAGTGGAAAAGCAAGTTAAAGATCATACGGCAGCTACTGATGCACCAATTAATGTTTCAACATGTACAAAAATATAGAATTTGCAGTCACTTGTGGATAAAAATAGTAGTTGAACATGGACAAAATAAGCCATTATATATATGTAAAATCATCTAGTAAATATACCTCTCCTCGTTTTATTCCATCAGCTCCCTCCAAGTCCATAACCAGAGTACACAGCTCATTGCCAGCACCTTTTGCCAACCATATACCATCGGTGGTTTGGGACCTGGAAAAATATCAAACTGGTTTTAGACTTTCCAAATCCAAATCCTTCATTAGAGTGAGGTAACAGTTGGTTTGTAGACACGCCTTCCTTTTGAAGCATCCATCTCCCTAAAGTTGGTGCCAAATAAATGATTAAATAGCGTACTCTTCCCTGCCAAAAATCATACACAACAATAGAATAAGTTAAAAACTCTTCTGAAGGCAAAAGAAAAGATAAGTGAAGATGGAAACAAAAGCAGCAATGTGGTGCTGTCCAGGTAATGGTTTTGCTGAAAGTAAAAATAAAAGGAGAACGGCGAACCAACGAATTAAACTGAATTTAAGCAACTTGAAATATCATATAATATGTAAAAGAGAGCCACTGTTACTGGGGAAAATTTGTTCTTTTCATGATCACTTCACAGCCCTTACAAAAACTTTTGTTGTTATCTATTTAGCAAGAGAAGCAAAATCCAAAGCAATGTCACTGGGAGTAAATACACACCACTAGCAACAGGACCCATAATGGAGACAACGGCGTATGAAAGGCCATATTCCCCTCAATTTGACCTCCTTGATGAAATTTTCCAGTCCGTCGATATTGAATGTGCCATCACCATCAATTAGTTGAGTAGAAAAACATTCACCAGAATTATCTGAGGAAACAGATGTTCAAATTAGCAAGTCAAAAAGAGAGTGACATGATAAGCCTGTACACTCTGCCTCGAGTAGACGACAACAATAAAAACTCTTAGTGGAGAATGAAAACCTTGGATCCTGCATAATGCAAAAGTATCTAAATGGCAAGAAGTACCAAGAGGTTGATTTTATTATCTCAATAATTTCATTGAGAACATATGTCTCCTAATGATTAAGGAAGTGAAGTAATCCCTGTCGATCCCTTAAATCACGGTGTCGACAACATTCTAGAAACCCGTCTTTGGAGATGATCAACGTCATAGGTACTTGCCAAGAAACTTCTTAATCTTCAAAGTCTCTGTCATAACATCAAATAACTAAAGCTCTATTCTACAGGTTCTCGAGAACTGAAACAATGGCTGAGGAAAATAAAGCCTTAAACTTTTCAGCCCTCGCAATTGCCATTAGGAGATAAAAATCAGCAGACGCCTTAATTCGACATTACAAGCGAAACAACATATGACCCAACAACAGCTACGAGAATACCCTAACAAAACGCAAACCAACGGCAATTCAGAGAATCCAAAAGCCATAAAAGATGTTATTGCAATAATCAGAGACTTCAGTCATGAGAAGAAAACGTATGAAAAGCAAGTTTTAACATGCAAACAGAGGATCGGAGGTGTCGGAATCGAGCAAATTACCCATTGGCAGTGGATTGAGCCGTTAGGAACGCGAATCTTTGAAGAAAAGAAAAGAAAGAAGAAGAAAACAAACGAACTTTTACGTGAAAAACCCTTTTCAAAATAGGAAGTATGGCGCTAAAGAATCTCTATACTACCAGTGGATCAATATATAATAAGAGTATCTATATATAATAGGAGTTCAGGGCAAAGCTATAATGAAAATTACATATATCCCATTAATTAGCGTTAAAAATTTGGTGCTTTAATATTATTTTTTCTTATCAGACTACTCGACTCCATCCTGAGCTGAATTGATCTGACGATCGAGATTCGGTTGGCGAAGATGTAGACGGATATAGCACGTACAGAAATAAGAATATTTCTGTAATAAAGTAAAAAATTATTATTTTTTATTGTCCCAAAAAGAGGGCTCCATTGGAACTAAGAAATTTTGCACTTTGAATTAAAAAAAAGATTTACTAATTAAAGAATGCTCAAATTTAAGGTTAAGTAACCAACCAGCAATCGACTGATTTTTTCTCACCATATTATGACAGTTATTTTCAAGATTGTATCTTTTATTTAAAATCATGAATATCTCATAATTAATTCGTGTGAAATCCTGTAATTTTTAATAAATATCATTAAGCAATTAATTTCTCATGAGTATTTTCTGGTCGACGTCAGTGTTTGAGAGGGCAGTCTATAGCACATCTGAGAGTATTTTTTTTTTTTTTTGTCTAGTTCAATATTCAATTATTATTGAATGTCGAATACCTCTAACAATCTCAAAATCACACAGCAAGTCCTTCAAAATTTTTCATAATTTATTGGAATTGAAATTAGTGTTTTGTTTTTCGAAATTTTGTGCGTAGAGTGTTTCAAAAAGCATAAAATGTGTGTGTCCTTAAAATTTATAGTGTGTCCTTAAATTTCCTCTAATCCAATATTTATTCGTTTTTCGACTTTGTTGTTCTCTTTCAAAGCAATTGTCGGGCATGGTTGGTTACTGGTCAATAGAACTTGGAATCAGCCCTGTTCATCTTGGAATATTCTTTTAAATATTTTATTTTCTTTCTCAAAAGTTTCTTAATATATTGAAATTAACTACAGTGTAGGATGAAACTATTATTCACGGAAATTACTAGTAAAATAAAAGATTACTCCCACAAATAATATGTACTTTTTGCCCTTGTTGAATCAAAACAAAACAATATACCCTAGGGGCATTGCCCGGTTCGGTCTAGTCGATTCCTTCATTTACATCTTCAAACAATTTCTTCACACAATCGGACGTTCATCATCATCACCAGTTTTCCATCACCGTCATGCATGTCCTCCTTCATTTTCTCTTTATTCAAAGAAGCCATGACTATTTCTTCAAAAAGCTTTTTGCAGCTTCAACTTCACCATGTGGAGTCGGACACGGACATCGTTTTATTCTGAATTGCCCGTGGAGTTGCATTTCACGGTGAAGGGCGATCCCATCTGATGGCCGATGCACATATGGTTAATGAAGAGCTTATCTCCTATATAAATTCACGGACCACGCGAGGATAGGTATGTCGACTTAGAAGACGTTCAAAGTCAGCAAAGAAATTAATTGAAAATGATTCATATCGTTATTTAGTATTCACATCATAAACCGATTTCACGAACTGACTTTTTCTAACAAAGCTCCAAAAAAAGACTGCATCAGATATAATTTACTGGTTTCTGAATGGCATTTAATGCCTATGAGTTTTTTCCATAGGAAAGATGCCATTCATATATTAAAATAATATTTGAGAGGTACATAGAAAGTTTTCAAGCTTAGTAAATGTTAAATAATTGCAGAACAAATCAAAAGCCACAAAGCACAATTTGCAGTTAGAAGCAAATTCTCATCTCTCGAAAACAAATTTGACACTGTTATTGATCGATGGCCGATCACCAAATTAATGCCCATGAGTTAATGATAGCGTATATCTATAGCTCTATTTTGTGAATTCTGATGTGAATATGATTTTTTTTTTTTTTTTTTTATTATCACGTGACAATATAATTCATTAGATCAAATCTATCCAATTATGCTTTTGCACAAAGAAATTATTCCTAGAGCGGAATGCTTTGTCAATTTTTTTTAATAATTTCTCAAAGAGGAATGCTTGGTTGATTCACGTTTTGTTGATAAAACCGGTGCAATTGCTTGGTATTGTAGTGATAACGAGAAAATGACAAAAATCTTCTTGTACAGGGGCCACTGTCTCAAAGTTGATTAGCTTGCGTCTTAGAAGCTATTGATACAAAGGTCTCAAATTCACGGGTTCTTCAAATCTGAACTTCCACTCCATTTCAGAGATAATTAGTACCAACGGCGAATCCTTCTTTCTTAAATTTGGTGAGCAGCAAGAGCAATCAAAACAAGCATACCTCTTAGATGACCATTCAGACTTGATCATCAAGGTCTTTTGTGATTACGCGGGCCACAAAATCGAAACGGAATCAGATCCTGGGCAAATTTTTGATATGTGAATCGATTTCGCTATTACTGGAAATTCTTCCTTTTATTCTAGGAAAATAATTGCTCCCCATATATTGCAGAAAATTATACAGGTCGAGATGTTAGGGATTGCATGATTCTCTTCTACAAATGAAAAATTCTCAAATAAAATGGGCTGGACATGCAAGCGGGGAAATCACATGAAAGAGTGACTCAAATCCTGGTGCAACTTGCTCATCCTGCGCCACTCGTGCGCCGAAATGGAGCAAAACTATGGCAATTGCTCCGCTTCTTTGCTACAAATCTCTACGCTGGCCTAATCTACTGATCCGCAGGTTGGTTGACTTTGAACCTTTATCCCGTGTTTAGTCGTCTGACTTTGAATTATAACATGATAGGATAAAGAAGATTGAAAATCTTTCACATATCCTCGAATTGTTAAAATATCTTATCATATCTTTGGCCCAACTTAAGATAGAATTTGGAATTTTTGAAAAAAATCTTTCATAATTTTTGGAAATCCACAACTACGTAAGATTGAAAATCTTTGGAAATCTTTCTCATTTGAAAATCCCATATTTAACTTTGCCCCTCCTATACGTGAGACTCAAACCCTCTTGGGAAGTAGACCCCGGGAGCATGAGGCCTCTCAATGGATACGAATTCACATAATTTTGGACAGCCTCATGAACAGCAGAACCCACTTCATGTGGGTTGTACGACTAGGCTCCATTGCCAAAGAAGGTGGCTAAGAGAGGCGATAGCGGAGAAGATGTACGTCATGGGATATACCCGCAGGAGGAGGTTTTGCATCACAGTACCGTTGCAGCGTTCTTGATGCTAGAACTCAACACTTCAGAGCTTGGTCACCAAGAAACTGATGGGGTGCTGGCCATTCTTCATCGACCAGCAGGTGAAGAGCCGAATCATCGTGGAAGGTCGGCTCAACGTTATGCATGTATGCGACTAGGGTGGAAAGGAGGATCTATGCAGAGTTGGCATGGCGATCGTCTTGAGGTCCCTTTTCACCCTAACTTGCTGGAACACAATCACCAACTGCAGTGGTCAAAGGCAACGGTTAATGTGATGGTCAAAATTGATGAACATAGATAATTTTGGTGGTGATCCTTAGGCGAGCGGTGTTGGCAAGCAATATGTGATTCGTCACTTTATCATTCTTTTAGAAGATAAGATATGAAATTTTTAGTTATTTTTTAAATTTTATATCTAATCTGGCGAGCCTCGCCGGCCGTCGCCTCTAGTTGGAGGAAGGAGGAGAGAAGAAAAAAAGAAAAAAGAAAAAGAAGTGAAAAAAATAAAAAAAAAAATTCTAAAATATTAAAATATTATTAAAAGTTGTCCACGTCGGCACTAATCGGGCCACGTCAACAGGCCGGCGCCAGAGTTAGCAAAATCCGACCAAAATTAGCCGGAAAGGACTGAATCGGCACTAAGTAAAAAGTTTTAGGACTAAATTGGCACAAATACAAAATATTTAGGATTTTTTTTTGACACTTTTCCCGATTTTTATCATTTTCTTACTCATTGATTGGCAGTTCTTATACAAGAAATGATCGCTGAATATTGTATCGGTCTATGTTTTCTTCTTGGAATAATGGAATGCAGATTATTCAACACTATCTCAAGATCAGAACCTCGCTAACCACATGGTTGCCAGAGAACAACCAAAATGAAAATGATTAAATGAAAAAAAGCAATCTCAAGGTGACTTGATTCACTGAAGTCTGTGCAGTTCTCATCCAAATGATAGTGTTATAATTTGTTGGTACGTCCATAATCAGTGCAATTAAGGCACGGGTTCATCTTGATGTGATATGATTGAGAAGGCACCCTTTGTAGGGATATGAGTAATTATATTTTAAAGAAAGTATAAATAGGATGACTTCAAAAGATAACTGACTGATGACAATAGAGAAAAACGCTCTTCCCTTTCGTCCCTCACTTCGTCAAAGAAGAACGAATAGAAGGCAATTTCATTTCTACTTCGAGAAGACAATCAGCATTAACGCTGTGGAACGTAAATACTTTCCTCGTGATTGTACTCGGACCATCGTGAAGTCTTATCATTCATTGTTCGCTCATGATTCAATGTGCGTTTCGGCTAATTTGTTTATTGCACATCGAAGAGGTAAGTCGTTTCTTCCGCCTATTCCAACATTAGTATAAGAGCTTGTGTTATGATCTTTGCCTTATTTTTCCATTGAATTTTCTTGTTTGATATTTGATATGGGAATCAAGAGGATGAACTTCATATCATCCGGATGTTCATTGTTCGAAATTGCAACATGAATCGTCAAAAACGAATCGAAGTGAAGAAAGGGTTTGGATGTCGTGAATGACTGCACTGTTTTGGCTATTTTTCAGAATTGCGGCCAAAATCAATTTTTGAATACATGGGTGAAAGTACTCATCGAGATGAGAAAAGTAGCGGGTCAAATGCCGCTGGAAAATGTTGCACACACCCACACGCGTGAGCAGAAGCCGCTGTGCGTGGGCGTCATGCGCTCCATGTGCCCCATGTGCGACATCATTGATGACGACAAAGAAATGATCGATAACCACCCATTGACGTCATCGATGATGTCATCACCGACTGTTTGTCGGTCGGCAACCGTCCAACGACCTAACTCGACCCATTTGATGACCTGACTGGTTGACTAGTCAACCGGTGACTGACTGGTCGGTTGGACTGGGTAGGACCGCTTGCTGGTTGGATTGGTCGAACTAGCCAAGAGCATTATTGATTGACCTTTTTATGCGCCATATGCACCAGGCACCCAAGCGACGCATGGAGGGTCTAATCAAGGTGTGGTCGATGGTGTTTGATTTGTATGAATGTGCTATACATTGTGATATAGTTATTTTACATGTTTGGGGCTTTTAAAGGTATAAAAATGCATACGGAATCCTAAGTACGTTTATTTTTTGGAGTATAAGTACATTGTTTATTCCTTTTACCCTGTATTTTCCTTATGGTTTTGGAAATACAAAAGCTAGCCTATATGAAAATGACCACATATATGTTATGTAGAGCTTGGTTCGATGATAGTATGTATATTGTTTAACATGCTTGCAATTTTTTGAGACTAAGTAAACTCAAATAATTTTTCATTACGCCTTGAATTTTTATTTTTTTTTATTTTTTTTACTTTCCATTATAGTTGCTGCATAATTGTTTGTCATATTATGCCTTTTGATATTAGTAGAAAAATGTGAAAATTACATAAGGTCACGTAATTATTTTTCTAATGAGAGTTTGTAGATTGGTAGAATTCAAAGGAGCTCTCACCTAGAACTTAAAATTTGTGCAAATTAAACTAGTTAATGATAGTAAAACAATCGTACATAGAAGCTGATTGGGAACTTAGTGGACTTTTGTTTCTGTGTCTTTTGTTGAATTATCATTAATTTAGTTTGTCTATACTGCAAATTAAATATGTGTGTTACCGTAAGATGTGCTAGTATTAATTCTGCGTTTATTATGTCAATGTTGTTGTAGCAATTGGTTATGGTTTCAGCATGCAAGACCATTGTGGCTGATCTTAATAATGGTGAGAAGCTGAACATTAACAATTATGATATTTAGTATCGAAAAGTTCAGTACATCCTTGAGGAGCAAGATGTTTTGGAAACCCTCAACTACACCATAGATGAACCTAAGCATAGAATCTCAACTCCACATGTAAGAGATTAAGAAGCTTATCAAGCTTGGAAAAAGAAAAATAGCATTGCTCACATCATGTTACTGAGTTGTATGCAAGATGATCTCATGTATGAGTTTGAAGGTTATGATAAAACTCAAGCAATGTAGGTTTCCTTGAAAGATCGGTTTGGGAATACATCTGCCACTAAGTTGGGGAAGACTCTCCATCAAGTTTGACACATACCGAAAGCGCCCAAATCTAACAATGAGGCAGTATCTTCAAGAAATGTTAAACATGATTCGTGAAATGAAGTCAACGGGTTAGATGAACAGCAAGTTCAGGCTATTATAAGATCTCTTCTTAAGAGTTGAGAGCATGTGAAAATCAACATGATGCATAACGAGAATATTGTCACTTTTGACAATATAACGTGTTATTTGGAATTAGAGAATGAGCGCCTAGAAGCTGCAAGATCCTCTACTCATGCTTATGTTGCCGAATCAAGTTCGTGCAAAGTCTCGCATTAAAAGCGTAAGAAGAATCATCAATTCAATAATAAAGGGAATGAGACTAATCGACACCCGAGAAGGCTAAGACCTTTGACGAAAGAAGCATGGTAGGAAGAAGAATAAGGTCAAGATGGAGTGCTGATTGTGGCAAACTGGGTCATTTCACTCATAAATGTACTGAATTGAAAAGAGATACCATTTTACTCCATTATTTTAAATAATACTTTCGTTTCTAGCATTGTAATGCTTACTGAATCTCATCCAATATAAACTTTAGAGTCAGGGAGCAATAGACCATGTAGTTAAAGACCAATGAGCATTTATGAAGTATTGTTGGATAAAGTTTGGAAGAAGATGGACATATGTTGGGAACAATTCAAGAGTTGAAGTAAAGACTATCAACACATGTAAATTAATTTTACGTGATGGCCGAAGCCTACTCTTAAATGATATCCTTTATGCTTCAGATATTCAATAGAACTTAGTCTCTGTAATTATTCTTCTTAGCCTAGGTTATGTATTGAATTTCCATTGTGATTGTGTTGACATTTTGTTTGGAAGAGTTTATTATGGTTCTGGTCATATATTAAATGGTTTTCTAGTGTTAGACATTGACTATAATGTGTATAATATTAATGTTGATAGTTGTTTTTATTTAATTGTATCTTCTAGTAATGTTGAGATTGATGCAAGTACTTGATATGCTAGACCAAGTCACAATGGGTTATAAAGAATGCAAAGATTACCTAGAGAAGGTTTTTAGAGTCACATGCTAATGTTGAATTACTCATATGTGAATATTGTCTAGTGGAAAGAGTAACTAGAAAACAATTCGATAAAGGAACTAAAGCCAAACTGCAATTGCAACTCATACGTTCTGATATTCGTGGTCCATTAAACGTGAGGGTGAGGTATTGAGTCTTATATTTCATCACTTTTATAGATGACTTCATGCATTTTAGTTATGTTTTTTTTAATCTCTTATAAGTCAAAAGCATTAGATTGCATCATACAATATATAGTGTCGGTAGAGAATCAGTTAAACAAAATAATAAAAGCATTGAGAACCGATCACGGACGTGAGTATTTATCTGAGTAATTCAAGACTCTTTATGATGAAAAGGAAATTATATGACAATTGACTATTCTTGGTACTCTGCAACAAAATAGAGTTGCAAAGAGAAGAAATAAAACCCTATGGGAAATGGTTAAGTCTATGATGGCGTGACAAATCTATTTATTTCGTATTGGGGAGATACGCTGTTGGTTATAGCCTATGTACTTAATCGTGTACCCTCAAAATCAATCACTTCCACCTCTTATGAATTGTGGATTGGTAGAAAACCAAACTTAAGCAATCTACGACCTTAGGGATTCGTAGCTTATGGTAATGATTTTTCCCATAAATTTGGCAAATTAGGCCATAGAGGAAAGAAATGTATCTTTATAAAATATTCTAAATACTCAAAAGGGTGTGTATTCATAGGGGAATAAGCTAATGAAAGTGTGACTAAAATGGAATCACGGGATGTCATGTTCTTGAAGAACGATTTTCCTAATAAAGGTGAAATTGATAAAGACTTCCAACTATATACGATGGAAAATCCTATTAACACACCCATTAATGTTGTTGAGAGAAACGAAGATTTACCTCGGCATACAAGAACTAGTGGGAGTATTGCATCGTTTGGCAAATTGAATTCAGAAGGAGTTTAGTAACATAAAAGTATTTCTCATCGTTGTTTTAAGATTGAAGGGAGAGCATTTATAATTGCTTTGTAAGACAATACCCGAGTTTAAGATTGTTTAGGATGCTTTCTCATCCTCTAATAAGGAAAAGTGGAGAAAGGCCATGGAAGATGAATTGGAGTCAATGAGGACAAACTACGTTTAGCACTTGATTAATCTGCCACCAATCGCAAAGTTATCGGAAATAAATGGATTTTCAAAATTAAGCGAAGGGCGGATGGATTATAAGACTCGTCTTGTAGCGAAAGACTATACTCAACAAGATAGTATAGATTATGAGAAAATATTTTTACCGGTTGTAAGGTTTATCTCTATATGGCTTATCCTAGCTATTGTCACATATTTGGACCTAGAATTACATAAAATATATGGAAAGACCGCATTTCTCAATGGAAAACTAGATGATGAAATATATATGAAGCAACCAATAAGTTTCATAATTGAAGATCATGAGTGTAAAGTTTGCAAGCTTCATCGCTCCGGTATATGGCTTTAAGCAATCATCTAGAAAGTGGTATGTTCGTTTTCATCAAGTCATAATGTCTTTTGAGTTAATGATGATCAAAGAAAATCACTATGTATCAGACTGTTCGAAGATAAATTTATGATTTTATCATTTTATGCGGAAGATATACTGTTTGGCTGGGAATGACAAAGGTTTAGTTATCACCATAAAAAAATGATTGTCCTCTAATTTTGAAATGAATGATATGGAGAAGCTACTTATATATCGGAAGTTAAGATCGAAAAGAGATCGATTAAGAAAACTCTTTACTCTATCATAAGAGTGTTATATAATGAAGATGCTTGAGCGTTTTAATATGAAGTATGGTAATCCCTATTAATACTCCTATCATGCAAGGCGAATGCCTAACTACTAAGATGTATCTTAACACTCTCGAAGAAAAGAAAGAAATGAAATTGTTCCTTACACTAGTACGGTCGGAAATTTGATGTATGCTATAATGTGTACTTGACCTGACATATGTGATGCCGTGAGGTTGGTGAGTTGATATCAATCAAATTCTAATCAAGCACATTGAAAAGTAGTATAGAGGATCCCTGAGATGCTTGAAAGGCACTATGGACTATCGTCTTTGTTATCAAAGGAATGATTTACGCTTATTAGGCTACTCGGATGTTGATTGGGAAGAGACCTTGATAAGCGTAAATCAACTTCTGATTTGTGTTCTTGCTCAATAAATGTGCAATTTCTTGGAATAGCAAGAAACATATATGTATCGCATTATCTATGATGGAGATAAAATTTATTGCATGCTTTGCCGTAGCAATATGATTAAAGTGTTTCTTGGAAAATTTAGCTATTGTCATTGAGGCTTCAAGACCAAGGACGGTTTATTGTGATAGTCAAACAATCATTGCCTAAATGAAAAAATCCCAAGTATCATGGTAGAACAAAGTACATTGACATAAAAATAACTTCATTAGAGATATAGCACAAAAAGAAGTAATCCCTCAAGTACATTTCAACCAATAGAACGATTCTTGATTCGTTTACAAAGGCTATTCCTAGAAATGTGTTCTTCACCCATAGGATGTCACTAGGGTTACGTAGAATGTGATATGTAATATTATTAAGGATCATTGATTCGATATATAGGTGAACATATGGAATTGTAGTTGTTTGTCTTTAATGACTTGATGTTTTATCAATAATACAATCCATTGGTGAGATTAGCATAAAATGCACATATATACTATTGAAAGGTATGTCACAGGTAATGATAACTCACCTACACGAGCAATCACCTCAAGTGTTATAATAGATACTGAGATTTAAAACGTTACGTAATTATAAATGCTACAAGAGCGAATTTAGTATATAAAATAATATATCGTCTTGATTGAAGTTAAGATGTAAGATCTGTGATTTGTATGTAATAAAACCGAACATGATAGTTCCCAATCATGTATGCCTGTAGGATATCGGATGTGAAATACTTAATTGAGCGTTTGTAGAAAGCAAGTTAGTACAGTACTTGTGCTAAACATGAGTACGTGAGAAGCACATGACTATGTTTAGGCCAAGATTTATATAGTTGATGTGTTGTTTAATAAATGACATATACTCTTATAGAAAGAGGAATCCATTATAGCATGTAATTCATATTACATGTGCACCGTATGATCGCAAAGGAAAGTAAGAAATTATCTCTATTTACTCATCGTGTGAGCTCTGCTTATGTTACTTATGATTATATTCTAG
Source organism: Eucalyptus marginata (assembly GCA_014182565.1). Lineage (NCBI taxonomy): Eukaryota > Viridiplantae > Streptophyta > Magnoliopsida > Myrtales > Myrtaceae > Eucalyptus > Eucalyptus marginata. Next base: position 34,664,212 of record CM024594.1, read on the forward strand.
AAGTGAAAGATCAATATTGCTATTTTAACATGTTACCGGGGCGGTTATGAATAAATGTGGTTTTATGGAACGTGTCTAGAAAAGCAATTGTTCTAACATGGAGAGAGACATACGTGCGGAAGATTATTATTGTTTTTACATCTATCACATGTGGTATTTACCGGTCAATCAATTATATCATTATGTGGCTTGATATGATTGTAAATACACGTTGTTATGAGAATAGAGTATAACCTTTAAGAGTAGGTATATTTCGACTGATGTAACAAATTATGTCTGGGATACTATGAGACATCAATTGTTTTTTTTTTTTTTTTGGGTTGTAGCCATTATGTCATATCTAACAGGTGCATAATTTGAGCTCTCAAACACAGGTGTACCATTGGTCATACGATTTTCTTTGTCGAATGAATTATTTCTAAAATAGATGAATATTGAATGTCTTATATTCATTATAGAGCACCATGAAGTTCATCAT